>JAQQST010000624.1:0-27989 GCA_028646485.1 Cryptoprocta ferox
AGGGGGGAAGGGGAAGGGGAAAAGGTAAAGCGGGGTGATGGTCTTGGTGGAGGTCACTTGTGGGGAAGAGCACTGGGTGTTATATGGAAACCAACCTCACAATAAACTATAAAGTTTAAAAAAAAATAAATTAGGCTGCAGAGGAAGTAGCTTAGGTAACATGACGGTAGGAGCTGACATGGATTTTCTTTATGACACTAACAAGCCATTTGGTGTTATTATAATAAAATATTTAATATATAAGTAAGGAAATGTTAAAATGAAATCTTTGAACAAAAATAAACAAACAAATCTAGCTTCTATTTCATTTTATTTTATTATATTTTATTATTATTTTTATGTAGATCTGGCTTCTTTTAACAAGTAGACCAAAGCACAGATAGATAAAACTTGCCACACAGTGGACAATGTCTGAAAACCCCCCACCCCATTCAAGAAGAAACTATTCAGAGGAGGGAAATGAGGTTATAAGCAACCAAAACACAACAGCAGAGTGCATATCAGAACCCGTCTCTTTTTTATGGACATCTTCTTAGTATAAGCATTGTTCTCAGGACCAGGAATATAACAGGCTTACCTAAAAATCACACAAAAAGTAGTGACCTAAAGAAAATGATAAGATGGAGGAATTCACCCCAAAAGAAAGAACATGAGGAAGTAATGGCCAGTGATTTAATAAATACAGATATAAGTATGGTGTCTGAAACAGAGTTACAAAAAGCCATTATAAGAATATGAGCTAGGCTTGAAAAAAATCGTAGAACACACTAAAGAACCCGTTACTGAGAAGTAAAAGAACTAAAAACTAGTTGCCATGACAGCAAGGATGGACGAAGTGAAACGCAAATCAATGATATAAAAGATAAAATTATAAAAAATAATGAAGCTGTAAAGAAGAGAGAAAGAAAGATTATATCAAAAGGTAGAGTTATAATACTCAAGTGACTCTTTAAATAAATAAATAATGTGTGATAAGAGTCCTAGAAGAAGATAGAGTTAGAAACCAGGGCAGAAGGCTGATTTGACTATTCAGGGTCTTTTTTGGTTCCATACACATTTTAAGATTGTTTGATCTAGCTCTGAAAGAAAGCTGGTGGTATTTTGATAGGCATTGCATTATACGCGTGAATTGCTTTGGGCAGTTTAGACATTTAAAGAATGTTTATTCTTCTAAACCATGAGCATGGACTGCTTTTCTATCTCTTTGTGTCCTCTTCAATTTCTTTCATATGCCTTCTATAGTTTTCTGAATGCAGTTATTTTACCTCTTTAGTCATGTTTATTCATAACATCTTATGGGTTTGGTGCAATTTTAAATGGCATTGAGTCTTTCACCGGCATTTGTCTTAATGTGTGGATAAAGTGAATATTGGTGATGCAAGCCTAAAACAAGCAGTAAGAAGAAAGATGTGGATTTTGTTGAATGGAAATCCTGATGTCATCAGTGTTAAGTCCTGTGGCTGCCTAATTGCCTAGCTTCTATGGATCAATGAGAAATCTGGAAAGCAGCTCTTGTATCTTGCTCCAGCTTCATGAACTGTGAGGCAATTGAAGGTTCTTGGCAATACTAATTACAGAAGGGTTATAAGAACAATTTATGAGTTGTGAATTTTTGGATAAATCCTTTGGATATTTTTAAAGAAATACACTGGAGGGAATTTTCAGCTCTTGTTACAGCCAAATAACACAGAATCTCTAATTGCAGCTGAAAATCACAAAGGAAAGAACATCTGTGCTTGAACATCAGTCACTGAAGCTGATTGCCGATGCTGAAATCTGGAGGTCGTTTTTCTCAGGAATGTGCCAGAGTAAAGAACTTTGAGGGTACCTGAAGCTGTGTGCCGATGTGTGGATGAGCTAAGCTGATGGCCTGAAACAAATTTACAGTTTGGGTTTCAAAGTACAGCCTGAGAAAGATGAAACAATATGAAGAAAGGAAAAAGTAGTCAGAGGAAATCTAAATAGCTATCAAGGACTGAGTGTCCTCAATAGTAGAAACAAGGAGGAAGGGAAGTGTCAGGTAGATGTCATGCAGAGAGACCTGGGAGAAGGTGCTTTCACCCTTTTTAAAGCTCTGGGCAGCTCATCATGGGCATCTGCTCTACAAGTCTGCTAAGAGGCAGTAAACCTGTCACTTCACAATTGGAAGGAGCTATACACAGTTCTGTCAACCTTTGTCTGAAGGTTCCCTCTATCCTTCTGTGGCTCCACCCCACCTCCTCTTCCATAGAGGTGGAAACACACTGAAAAGGTGGGGAACACAAACATTTTGAGACTTTGGGGCAATGGGATATAGACATATCTACATCTGGTTTATTGCCTAAACAGAAAATGCAGCACTTTAAGGTATAGCACAAAATGCAGCTCACACTAAGAGGGCTTGCTCAGTGTGCTTCCTGGTAAAGGCTTTCATTATGTGTAAGATATATCATGCTCATAAAGGACTGAGCTCAACTAGAATGAAGTGCTGGCTCTCATTCCCTCTACTATAGCAAGATCCACAAACACTCAGGGACCAAGGGAGGCGTGCAAAGCAGCAGATGAAATAGAAAACATTTTAATAAATAATGACCAGGGAGGTAGGTATTCATATGGATAAATTACCTCTGCATTCTTACTTCATATCACACATAAATGTCAACTTTCAGTGTATTATAGTGATAAATATAAACAATAAGTATATAGCTTTTAGAAAATAAAATATGTCACTGTCTTTATACTCTTAGGGAAATATTTCAAATAAGACACAAAATCTACTGACACTAAAACAAATGGATGATTTTGACTATATTATTATAAGAAATTTATATTAATGACAAAAATACACAAAGAGGATCAAAAGAAGCCCCCAAATAAGAATGAGTATTTTCAACACATATGATGAAAAAATATTAAAAATAGGCAAACCCTAAGACACCTCAAGAGAGTTAATCCAGATATCTATTACACAAATGAAAACAAATTCAACTTATTGTCAATACAGAAAATGCATATTAAAATCACAGGGGAGAGCAGCAAGATGCCGAAGAAGTAGGGAGCACAGTACTTTTTGCCCTCCCACATCTCACAAACAAAGAAGGACTGAAGCATAAGACACTGAACCGCAAGAGTCCAGGAGAAAAAGAGACAGAGTCCACTAAGGAGATAGCCTCATAGGTGTGTGGCTGTGAACTAGGGAAGATAAAAAAGGGCCAGAACCCGGAGGCACGGTGGGGAGGAAGCCCCCTCGACTGAGAGCCACAGAGAGACGAGGGGAAGAGAAAGAGTGGCTGAAGCTGCTATAAACTATCTCTGGAGAAGAGAAAAACCTCGGCTGGGGATGGACAGGGATCCTATCATCCCATCTGTAACTGCAGGATGTTCAGAGAGAGATCTTTTCTCTAGCTGTGGCACTTTCCTTGGGCTAGGCACCCTGATCCCAGGAGGTGCCAGGAGAAACTGCTCCCCTACTCCCCCTACTTGATCCCCAGCCAGGAAGCTGCCCAGCCTGTGGGAGTACATTTCAGGCAGTATCATTAAAGTGTGCAGACTAAGATCTGGAAACTAGGTGGGGCGTGGGAAATACAACTCGGCCCACCTTGGCTACACCTGCAGCACAGGGAGATCGAACTCAAAAGAGTGAGTTGCATAGCTTTGTTTGAAAAGGGACTGGGGCGCCGCCATGTTTCTTCCTACAACCACTAAGGCCGGGCCTCAGGGAGCGGCCATGGAACCCCCAGTGGAGACAAGACTTACCTACACCAAACCACGCCCATCCGCGCTGAAGAGCTGCCTTTTTTTTTTTTTTTTTTTACCTGAGCCCTGGGCAAAACCAACATTGATGCATTGCCTTGATTAACTTTAGATCAATTCTTGCTATTCAGATATATTTTCCTTTATCTCATTCTTATTTCTCCCTTTCTCTGGACTGGGCACTCTTGTCATTAATTAGCTTAAACAGTCATTAGTTGGCTTAAACTGTCACATTTAATCCATTCTCTTGATGTATATTCTACACCTCCATCTCTACCTTCCTTTATCTCTCTCTCTGGAATAATCAGACTATATAAGTTTCTTTGGGTAACATTATCTTCATTTATTTGTCCTTGCTTCCTACCATATTCTCCTCTTTCTCTCTCTAAATTAAGCCTTTTATTTAGTCTCTCTGCCTGGTCAATGTTCAAATTCTTTTCCTCCCCACCCCTGTCACTTCTCTCTTTGTAGATGCTCTTCCATCAGCACTGCCTCCACCTTGCTCTTTATTTGTAGCTGGGATTTCTGGTTTTATGCTTTTAGACTGTCCTTTATCTTTTGTTGGTTTTGTTCCCCTTTTTTCCCCCCTTTTGATTTGCTTGTTTATTTGATTTGTGTGTGTGATTTTGAACTTTTGTTCCCTGTGTGTTTGTCTGTTTGTTTTCCTTTACAGGGCTACCTCAAGAAACAAGCCAAAGTACACATGGTGGAGAATCCCAAATATCACTATGAGTAGGGAAATAAAATAACCAAAGGCACAACAAGAGAGACCAAGGGACACCATTAAAAGAACACTTACTGAACCGACAGTCCCTGGACAGTCAATGAGCCTCCTTTAATATAGCAATACTCACAAGTTCAGAGTGCATAACAAGCTTGTAAAACTGACAAGAGATAGAAAGATAGCCAAAATGATGAAACATAAGAACTCTCCTCTAAAGAAATTCCAGGAAGAAGTCACAGCTACAGAATTGCTCAAAACAGATATAAGCAACATAACTGAGAAAGAATTTAGAACAATTGTCATAAAATTAATCACTGGGCTTGAAAAAGGCATGGAAGACATCAGAGAAACATTGCTACAAAGACTATGGACCTTAAAAATAGTTGTGATGAATTAAAAAATGCTATAAATGAGGTGCATAATAAAATGGAGGTAGCCACTGCACAGATTGAAGAGGCAGAGAGGAGAATAGGCGAATTAGAAGACACAATTTTAGAATGAGAAGAAGCTTTGAAAAAGAGAGATAACTTGATCCAGGAGCAGGAAAGGAGAATTCAAGACCTGAGTGATACAATCAAATGGAACAATATCCGAATCATAGGAATTCCTGAAGAAGAAGAAGAAAGAGACAAAGGTGCTGAAGGGGTACTTGAACAAATTATAGCTGAGAACATCTCCAATCTAGGGAAGGAAAAATACGTTGAAATCCAAGAGGCACAGAGAACTCCGCTCAGACGTAAATTGAATTGATCTTCGCATGACATATCATGGTGAAACTGGCAAAATATAAGGATAAAGAGAGAACTCTGAAAGCAGCTAGTGATCAAAGGACCCTAACATACAAAGAGATGCCTATCAGAGTGGTTACAGACCTATCTATTGAAACGTGGCAGGCCAGAAAGAAATGGCAGGAAATCATCAATGTGATGAACAGAAAAAATATACAGCCAAGAATCGTTTATCCAGCAAGCCTGTCATTCAGAATAGAAGGAGAGATAAAGGTTTTTCCAAATAAAGAATAATTGAGAGAATTCATCACCACTAAACCAGCCCTACAAGAAATCCTGAGAGGGACTCTATGAGGAAAATGTTCCAAGGAATACAAGGTACCAGAGACACTACAAGCATGAACCCTACATAGAACACAATGACTCTAAACCCATATACTTCAATAATAACATTGAATGTAAAAGGACTAAAAGCTCCAATCAAAATGCATAGGGTAGCAGAATGGATTAAAAAAATCCATCTATTTTGCTGTCTACAAGAGACTCATTATAGACCAGAAGACACCTTCAGATTGAAAGTAAGGAGATGGAGAAATATCTATCATGCGACTGGAAGTCAAAAGAAAGCCAGAGTAGCCATACTTATATCAGACAAACTGGGCTTTAAAGTAAAAGCAGTAACAGAAGATGAAGAAGGGCATTATATAATAATTACAGGGTCTCTCCATCAGGAAAAGCTGACAATTATAAATATCTACAGAATGAATTCGGACAACAACAATGGATAGATCAACTAGACAGAAAATTGTGGTAGGATTTCCTTGGGTCCTGGGGACATGACAAGCGGGACACAACGACAGGGACGTTCCCAACCACCGCTGATTGGAACATGAGGGACATTTCTCAATGGAAACGTGAACGGTCCCAGAAAGCAAGGGCACCGTGAACGTCCCCTAAAGCCATGAAGACGGACCAAGAGCTGATGGCTAATGGCAAACTTTATTAGGAACAGCATCTTATTTTATACCCTCCTTGCAAGCTTGGAAAGCACAGTATATGTTACAGTGAATGTTTTACTCAGAACAGTAGCTACAGATAAAGGAAGGGCAGATCAAGAACATTCTGCAACTGTGCATGGGTATATCTCCGGTGCCGTGGTTTCTTGGCACACTTGGCTGATAACCAGGAAGGCTCTGTCCTGCACGTCCTCCTGGGACTTTGTCAAGTCCTATGTTCCCAGCACTCTGAGAATAGAAGTCCGATAAGGATAATACATACACAAGGACAGTGCTGGGAACAGAGGTCCGATAAGGACAGTTTGTCCCATTTCCCAACAGAAAATCACTAAGGAAACAGTGGACTGAATGACACATTGGACCATATGGATTTGACAGATATATTTAGAGCTCTACATCCTGAAGATATAGAATTTCCTTTCTTCTCGAGTGCACGTGGTACATTCTCCAAGATAGACCACATACTGGGTCATAAAGCAGCCCTCCATAAATATAAAAGAATTGAGATCATACCAGGCACACTTTCAGATCACAATGCTATGAAACTTGAAATCAATCACAGGAAAAACTCTGGAAAAACTTCAGAAGCATGGAGGTTAAAGAATACCCTACTAAAGAATGATTGGGCCAATCAGGCAATTAAAGAAGAAATTTAAAAAATATATAGAAACAAATGAAAATGAAAATACAACAATCCAAACTCTTTGGGATGGAGCAAAGGCAGTCCTAAGAAGAAAGTATATTGCAGTCCAGGCCTATTTCAAGAAACTAGAAAAAGCACAAATACAAAATCTCACAGAGCACCTAAGGAAATAGAAGGAGAGCAGCAAGAGTACCCCAAACCCAGCAGAGAAAGAGAAATAATACAGATAAGGGCAGAAATAAACAAAATAGAGTCCAAAAAAACAGTTGGACAGACCAATGAAACCGAGTTGGTTTTTTGAAAAAATAAAGAAAATTGATGAACCTCTAGCCAAGCTTCTCAAAAAAAAAAAAAAAAAGAGAGAGAGAGAGAGAGAGAGAGAGAAGGAGAGCACCCAAATAGACAAAATCACTAATGAAAAGGGATCTATTACAACCAATCCCTCAGAAATACAAGAAATTATCAGGGAATACTATGAAAAATTATATGCAAACAAACTGGAAAACCTACAAGAAACAGACAAATTTCTAAACACACCAATTCAAATGAGAAGAGATAGAAAACATGAACAGACCCATAACCAGAGAAGAAATTGAATCAGTTATCAAAAATCTCCCAACGAATAAGAGCTCGGAGCCAAATGGCTTCCCTGGGGAATTCTACCAGACATTTAAAGATGAGTTAATACCCACACTTCTCAAGCTATTCCAAAAAAAATAGAAAAGGAAGAAAAACTTCGGGACTCATTCTACGAAGCCAGAATCCCTTTGATACCCGAAGAAGACAGACCCAGCAAAAAAAGAGAACTACAATCCAATATCCTTGATGAGTACAATGCAAAAATACTCAACAAGATACTAGCAAATTGAATTCAACAACATATCAAAAGAATTATCCACCATGATCAAGTGGGATTCATTCCTGGGTTACAGGGCTGGTTCAATATTTTCAAATCAATCCATGTGATACATCACATTAACAAAAGAATAGATAAAAACCATATGATCCTGTCGATAGATGCAGAAAAACCATTTGATAAAATACAGCATCGTTTCTTAATAAAAACCCTCAAGAAAGTCGGGATAGAAGGAACTTACTGAAACATCATAAAAGATATTCATGTTTTATGAAACATCATAAAAGCCACAGGTAATATCATCCTCAATGGGGAAAAACTGAGAGCTTTCCCTCTGAGATTAGGAACACAACAGGAATGTCCACTCTGAACACTGTTGTTTAACATAGTGCTGTAAGTCCTAGCATCAGCAATCAGACAACAAAAGGAAATAAATGGCATCAGAATTGGCAAAGATGAAGCCAACTTTCACTTTTTGCAGATCACATGATACTCTACATGGAAAACCTGACCAAAACCATTAGAAGCCTACTAGTATTGATCCATGAATTCAGCAAAGTTGCAGGGTACAAAATCAATGTACAGAAACCGTTTACATTTTTATACACCAATAATGAAGCAACAGAAAGAGAAATCAAGAAACTGACTCCATTCACAATTGCACCAAAAACCATAAAATACCTAGGAATAAGCTTTGCCAAAGATGTAAAAGATCTGTATGATGAAAACTATAGAAAACTTATTAAGGATATTGAAGAAGACACAAAGAAATGGAAAAACAGGACAGAGAACATCTCCAGATAGGAATACAAAACAAGTAATAAAATGCCACTGAATACATATCTATCAATAATTACTCTGAATCAAAAGACATTAAGTGCCAGAATGGGGAGGAAGACAAGGTCCATATATTTGATGCCTATAGGAGACTCATTTTAGACCTAAAGACACCTGAAGATTGAAAGTGAGGGGATGGAGAAATATTTATCATGCAAATAGATGTCAAAGGAAAGCCAGTCTAGCAGTTCTATATCAGACATACTAGACCATAAAACAAAGACTGTAACAAGAAACCAATAAGGCACTATATACTCATAAATGACAATATTCAACAAGATGATTTAACAATTAAAAATATTTATGCACCCGAGATGGGAGCACCCAAATAATAAGAAGCATAAAGGAACGCATTGATAATACTCCAGTAATAGTGGGTAACTTTAGCACCACACTTACCTCAATGAACAGATCATATAGGCAGAAAATCAACAAGAAACAATGACTTTAAGTGATACATTGGACTAGATGGACTTTACAGATAAATTTACAGTTTATCTTGAAACAACAGAATGTATCTTCTTTTCAAGTGCACAAGGTATATTGTACACAATAGACCACGTATTAAGCTACAAATTGTCCTCAACAAGTACAAAAAGATTGAGATCCTACCATACATATTTTCTGACTGCAACACTATGAAAATTGAAGTGAACTGCAAGAAAAACTTTGGAAAGACCACAAATACTAGGAAGTTGTACAACATGCTACAAAACAATGAATGGTTAAACTAGGAAATCAAAGAAGAAATTTTAAAATGTGCATGGAAATAAATGGAAATGAAAACACAAAGTCCCAAGCAATTGTGATAAGGCAAAAGTGGCCGTAAGAAAGATGCAAAGAGTGATACAGGCATATTTTAAGAAGCAAGACACTTTCAAATAAAAACCTAATGTTACACCTAGAAAGTCTAGAAAAAAAGAAAGACAAATATAGCCGAAAGCCATCAGAAGCAGGAAAAATAATGAAGACTAGGACAGAAATAAATGAAATAGAAACTAAACAACAACGACAATAACCACAACAATAGAACAGATCAATGTTAGCACTAGTTGGTTCTTTGGAAAAATTAATAAAATTGATAAACACCTAGCCACACTTATCAAATAGAAAGGAAAAAAGACCACATTTAATAAAATCAGAAATAAAAGAGGAGAAAAAATAAACAACACCACAGAAATTAGAACAATTATAAGAGAATATTATGAAAACTATATCCCAACAAATTAGACAACCTGGAAGAAATGGATAACTTCCTGGAAACATAAACTATACAAACTGAAACAGAAGGTACCTAGGTGGCTCAGTCAATTGGGTGTCTGACTTCAGCTGAAGTCATGATTTCATGGTTTGTAAGTTCGAGAACTGCATGGGCTTGCTGCTGTCAGCAAAGAGCCCCCCTTCGGATCTTCTGTACCCCTGTCTCTTTGCCCCTTCCCATCTTGTTCTCTCTCTCAAAAACAAATAAATCTTAAAAAAAGAAAAACTAAAACAGGAAAGAATAAAAAATTTAAACATGCTGATATCCAGCTAAGAAATTGAATAAGTAATAAAAAGTCACCCAAAAAACAAAAGTCCAAGCCAGGTGGCTTCATGGGAAAATTCTACCAAACATTTATAGAAAAGTTAATATCTATTCTTCTCAAGTTATTCCAAAAAATAGAAAAGAAAGGAAAGCTTCCAAAATAATTTATGAGGCCATCATTAATCTAGTAGCAAAAAGCAGAAAAAGTGAATGATAGACCAATATCCCTGATTAATAAGGATGCAAAAGTTCTCAATAAAATAATATAAAAATGAACACAAAAGCACATTCAAATAATTATTCACCAGGATCAAGTGGGATTTTCCTGGGTATCAAAGATGGCTCAATATTTCCAAATCAATCAATATGATCTACTACATTAATTAAAAAAAGGATTTGAAGTATATACTCCTTTCAAAAGATGAAGAAAAAGCATTTGACAAGGTATAGCATCCATTCTTGATTTTTAAAAACTCAATAAAGTAAGGATAGAGGAACCAGAATTCAACATAATAAAAGCCATATATATGAAAAAACAGAAAGATAATATCATTGGGTAATGCTGAAAGCTTTTTCTCTACACTCAAGAACCAGACAGGGATGTCCACTCTCACCCTGTGATTTAAAATAGTTTTGGAATTCCTAGCCACAGCAATCAGACAGCACAAAGAAACACGGCATCCAAATAATCAAGGAAGAATTAAAACTTTCTCTGTTTGCACATGAAATGGGACTCTATATGAAAACTCAAAAGACTCCATCAAAAAAATATTGGAAATAATACATAAATTCAGAAAAGTCACAGTGTAAGCCATCAATGTACAGAAATCTGTTGCATTGTATATACCAATAATGATGCAGCAGAAAGAAAAATTAAGGAATCAGTCCCATTTACAATTGCACCAGAAACCTTAAAACACCTAGGGATAACCTTACCAAAGAGGTAAAAGATCTGTACTCTGAAATCTATAAAACACTATTGAAAGAAACTAAAGATAACACAAAGAAATGGAAAAACATCCCATGCTAATGGTTTGGAAGAACAAATATTACTAAAAGGACTATACTACCCACAGTTATCTACACATTTAATGCAAGCTATCAAAATACCACCAGCATTTTTCACAGAGATAGGGCAAACATTCTTAAAAATTGGTATGAAATCACAAAACACCCTGAATAGACAAAACAATCTTGAAAAACAAAAGCAGATCTAGCGACATCACTATCCCAGACTTCATGTTATCTTACAAAGTGGTAGTGATTGAGACTGTGTGGTACTGACACAAAATTAGACACATAGATCAATGGAACAGAATAGAAAAAGCAGAAAAGAAAACAGAAATATATGGGCAACTAATCTTTGAGAAAGCAGGAAATAATATCCGATGCCGGGGGGCGGGGAGGGTGGCAGCCTTTTCAGCAAATGATGTTGGGAAAACTGGACACAAACATGTAGAAGAAAGAAGGACCACTTCCTTATATCATGCACCAAAATAGATTAAAAAATGATTAGAAATCTAAATATACGAGACAGGAAACCATTAAAATCCTAGAAGAGAAACAGCCAGCAACCTCTGGGATATCTGCCTTAGCCACTTCTTACTAGATATGTCTCCCGAGGCAAGGGTTACAAAAGCAAAAATGAATCATTGGGATTTCATCAGAACAGAAAATTTCTAATTGGCAGAGACAATCACCACAACTAAAAGGCAACCTACAGAATGGGAGAAGATATTTGCAAATGACATGTCTGATAAAGGGTTAGTATCCCAAAAATATAACTTATAAAACTCAACACCGCAAAACCTAAAAATTTAAGGAAAAAATGAGCGGACAACATGACCATTTTCCCAAAGAAGACACACAAATGCCAAGAGAAATGAAAGATGCTCAACGTAACTGATCATCAGGGGACTACTATATAATATAATATAGTACAAATATACAAATATAGTATAATAATCAAAACTACAAAAATATATCACTTCACACTGTCAGAGTGGTTGAAGTCAAGAACACAAGAAACAATAGTTGTTGGTAAGGACATGGAGAGAGGAGAATCCTGTTACTGTGTTTTTGGGAATGTAAACTGGTTCAGCAACTCTGGAAGAGTATGGAGTTTCCTCATTTTGTTGAAAATAGAGCTACACTATGATCCAGCAATTGTATTTCTAGGTATTTACACAATACCCAAAAAGCTTATTTGAAGGTATATATGCACCCCAATGTTTAAAGTAGCATTATCTACAATAGCCAGATTATAGAAATATCCCAAATGTCCATTGAATTATGAATGGATTAGAAGACGTCTATACATACACACTGGAATGTTACAGAGCTATAAAAAATAAATCTTGCCATTTGAAAATAAACATTGCTACGTAGAGCTAGAGACTATAATGCTAAGCAAAAGAAGTCAATCAGAGACAGACAAACACCATATTATTTCACTCATATGTGGAATTTAAGAAACAATATAAATGAAAAAAAATTGTTAAACCAAAAAAACAGACTCTGAAGTATAGAGAACTAATGATTACCAAAGTGAAGACGTGGGTTAGATGGGTGAAACAAGTGATGGAGATTAAAGAGTACACCTAGCATGACAAGCACTTAATAATGTATAGAATTGGAAAATCACTATATTGTATGCCTGAAATTAATATAATACTCTAGGCTAACTATATTGAAATTTAAAATAATTGATGATGATAACGATGATGATGATGATACTACTACTACTACTAATAACAATAATAATAATAATAACAAAAGAGAAAAAATAAATGAAGACATTTTTCTAAGGGAGATAAGACAGGCAGAAAAGGAAAATATTGTTCGTTTCCACTTTTATGATGTAATTAGAATTGGAAAATTAATTGATGCAAAGAATTCCTAGCAGAATTGTAGGGTGAGAACATCAGTTTAAGATGGAGAAAATATTCTAGAAAGTCATCATAATGATATAAGAACAAAAATGTGAATGTACTTAATTTCATTGAATTGTACAGTCAAAAATGGTTAAAATTGTCAATTTTCTGTTATATATATTTTATTACAAAAAATTAGAAAAAACCTCTAAACTAATTGATGGTACTCCTTCTCAAGATAAATATATCACTGGTCAAAGTACTGGAGACCACAGGAAATCTAAGAACATTTAAAGGATTATCTGCAATAAAAAGGCATTATTGAATATTATGTAAATAGTAGCCTATCAGAAGCAGTAATATGTCACTTTCTTAACTATTTTAAAATGTAAAATACATTTTATAACTTAAGGGTAATTTCCTATTTAATTGGTAAAATTCAAAAATAAGTATCTACTCTAAATTATTATGGGGCAATATAAGAATTTCTGCCTATGGGTTTATATTAAATTCATCATGTTCTATTATAGTGTAACAAATTTTCTAGCCAATATCCTCCAAAGTGCCTAAGAAATTAGTATATTTACAGAGTATTTTTATGCAAACAATAACAATATATAAAATATATTACTCCATACATGCTTAGGGGCATAATAGTATTTAAAGTATATGAAAAATATATTTTTGATTCCCCACTAAATTGACCCTTAATACGTGTCAGAAAATGTATAAATAAATGATAAGAACTTCTTTCCAATCTTGGCCTGAGGCCATCTTCAGTTATTAGTGTCTTAATCTATATTATTCAAGTCTCATTGGATTTTCCCAAGTTAACACACATACACAAGAATGTCCTTACTTTTAAACACTAGGTAAAGAAGCGCTACAATCATGGTTGTTCCCGAGTCTTTACGAAATCATCTAAAATATCAAGTGCTGGGATATGTGATGAGTATATACGTTTGTTTGAAGAGTAGTCATAGATGTCTCAGAAAAATAACTGTTCATATAACGACTCTATGACCACTGTCATCTATTCAATCTAGTGATGTTGTAAAACTGGAAGATAATAGAAGGCTCCTGTTCTAATATTACTTGTATTTTAATTTATCACATAAGAGGTGAGACTCTTCACCAAGTGCTTAAAATAATTTGATTACAATTAGTTAAGTAATTTTATTTATTAAAATTAAAAAGAAATTAATATGTTAAGGTATCTCACCAACCAGGTAATTTTATTTTTTTAATATTTAAAAGTTTTTAAATTTATTTTTGAGACAGAGAGAGACAGAGCATGAGTGGGGGAGGGGCAGAGAGAGAGGGAGACACAGAATCTGAAACAGGCTCCAGACTTTGAGCTGTCAGCATGGAACCCGATGCAAGGCTCAAACCCACGAATCGTGAGATCATGACCTGAGCCGAAGTCAAACACCTAACCGACTGAACCACCCAGGCGCCCCTAAACCAACCAGGTTATTTTAAAAAGTACATTTCATTTCATTGAAATGGATTTATAAGATGGTGTGTGTGTGTGTGTGTGTGTGTGTGTGTGTGTGTGTGTGTTTGAGTACAATTGCAAACTGAATCCCTCACCTAAACACTGTATGTTTTTAAAAAAATGAACTTTACTTTAAACCTAAAATTATATCCTTATACAATTCTGGAAAGAATTGGTGTGACTCCTGATAATTTATTGTAAGATAGCAGTGAAACATAGTAAAAGTGATAGTAAACTCATGACAGATATTATCTATGAACTTCTTTCCTGGATGCTGAACAAGACTGAGATCTATACTAAGTGATATCATGTTTGTAAAAATACGGTCACTTTAAAATAATTCAGTGTGACAAAATATATACTAAATTTTAACATATATGGATGCAAAGGAAATTTTGAATGTGAGAATTTATTTGTCAATAATCGTACCAATATATTTTCAGAAACAATTGCATTAAAAGACAAATCGTATTTATTGAGGAAGAGAAGATGCATTGTGCTGAGAGCTTGTGATGAATCCTCTGGACATGGGGAATGGTACCTAGTCGGTAAAGCTTTAATATTATATGTGTAATATGATGTATATTCTCTAGGAGTAGATCATGTGATATCTTCACATATATATTCATTCCATTGCGTTAAACTTCAGGCAGTTTGGATTGCTGTTTGTATTAAATCATTATAATTTTAAGGTGATCTTTAAATTAGTAACTTAGTGTATGTAAGAACAAAATTAACACATGGGGGACTGGATGGCTCAGTTAGTTAAGCGTCTGATTCTTGATTTTGGCCTTAGGTCATGATCTCACACTTTGTTGGGTTGGAGCCCTGCATCAGGCTCTGAACTGACTGTGGAGCCTGCTTCAGATTCTCTCTCTCCCTCTCTGTCCCTCCCCCACCTGCTCTCTCTGTCTCTCAAAACAAACAAACTGAAAAAAAATTTTAAAGAACAAAATTAACACACAAGAATCAAAATCCTAAATAACAATTGTAATAACAGAATTCCCATTTTCTCACTTGGATTTTTGTTGGGTATATATATTATTTTAACTTTTTTTATTTGAGTATAGTTGACAAACAATATTATATTAGTTTCAGTGTACAACATAGTAATTTGAAAAGTGTATACATATCCTATGCTCACCATAAATATAGCTACCATTGTCCCAATAAAAAATTATTACAATATCATTGACTATATTCTTTATATTGTACTTTTATTCCTGTGGTTTATTTATTTCTGGAATGAAAGCCTATATCTCACTCTCCTCTCCTTTGTGAGCTATTTTCTGCTAATGGGCACAGTGGTTACATGATTCCTAGGGCAAACATATTATTTCTCATATATTCTTTTAATTTATATGAATCTGTTATTTCTAATTAAATGACTCTTTGTCTCAATTTTATCGAAAATATAAAATTGAACTTACACGAAAGACAAAACTGAATTTATCTGTTTCAGATTAATTACATATAAATGTAATATATGTCAAAGTAGATATATTTTTTCTAAATTTAGAGGACATCTAGAAATAATATAGGTATTCATAGAAATACTGGAAACCTTATCCAGTACTTTTTAAACCCGAATTCTACCTAATATGACTGCTCTCTGTGAATAACATTTGTATTGTCTTTTTGTATATAAATAAGCTTCAAGTGAAATAATAATATCTACATTCAAAGTTGAAGATCCTTTGTGATAACAAAATGGAAATGGTACATAAAAATAAAATAATTTAGGAAACACTTTGCTGATAAACATAGGCATAACAACTGTGTAGATGAAAATAATTTGATGGCAACTTTCTTGATGTCACTGAAGGGTGATAATAAAGATGGTAAATATCACACCTATTGCTCAGTAATGACTTATGCAACGCACATCTTAATTATCTAGTTACACAATCTGGTACAGTCTTATATTAACTCTTTTTTTTTCTTCCATCTTTATTGAAGTATACTTGACAAAGAAAAATTGTATATATTTAAAATGTAAAACATGATGTTTTGATATATGTACACATTGTGAAATAATCACTACAAACCAGCTAATTAATATATCCATCAACTTACACAGTTATTTTCTTTCTTTCTTTCTTTCTTTCTTTCTTTCTTTCTTTCTTTCTTTCTTTCTTTTTCTTCTTCTCCTCCTATTCCTCCGCCTTCTTCTTCTTGGTTTCCTTGTGAGACCACTTAATATTAACACTACTAGAAAAATGCAAGCATAAAATACAGTACTGTTAACTATATTTACGTAGTAAAAAAGATCTCCAGCTCTTATTCATCTTGCATAATGGGAATTTTATAGCCTTTGGCCCAAATCTCCCCCACAGTTCTCCTTCCCTTCAGCCATTGACTACTGCCATTTGACTTTCTCCTTCTATGAGTTTTGCCATTTTAGATTTCACCTATCCGTGTAAATGGGCACTTATTATATTTATGTATATGGATCATTCTACTTAGCATAATGCCCTCCAGTTTCATCTATATTGTTACATGTGGAAGTATTTCCTTTTTCCATATTTTCTTTTCCATTGACTTGTTGATTAACTTTTTGGTTCTTGCCAGATCTTAGCTATTGCAGATAATGCTGCAATAATTAAAAAAGTGCATATAATTCTTTAAGATATGGATTTTACTTCCTTTGGGTACATACTTAGAATTGGGATTGCAAGATCATATATTATTTCTAAATATTAATTATTTCAGGAACTCCCATACTTTTGTATATAGTGGCTGAACCAATTTACATTTCCACCAGCAATGAACAAACATCCTCTTTCCTCTACATCCTGACCAACACTTACTATCTTTTGTCTTTTTGATAATGGTCATGGTTCATTTTATTGGCAGGCAGGGTAAGGCATGGTAACCTTGCTACTGTCAATGATATTAAAGTGGAAGGAGAATGTAAACCTTGGTGCTCACCAACCTCTCCATCCCAGAGACAGTTTCAGTAGTTCTTTTGCCATTTGTAGAAATTCAAGTCCTGAAACTTTTATGATGAGGAAAACAAAGTCAAGAGGAATGGAACCAAAAGGTATTACCTTACAGAATGTGTCCCACAGACGCACATCTGAGACATGCAGAAGATAACATTTCTTAAGGGTCTCATGACTCATGTTTTACTAGATAATAAAGGGTAACCCTATCTTGAAAATAGCCAGACTTCACAGTCCTTATAAACCTCATTTTCACAACACAAATTCCTTAGAGTTACTTATGTTTAACCACCTGAAGAAAAAGTAGTTAATCAGTCACCCCTCACGTTCTCAAGTGTGACTCTTTCTGCCCATGATTCCTGTCCCTTTAATAAAAGGGACTTTTATGAAACGTGGTTTAATAAAAGCATCTTTTTGCACTGAAAACATCTCAAGAATTCTTCCAGATCTTTTGATTGATGGCCCCACATCATTTAACATTCTATTTCCCCTTTAAATTGTGTTTATTTTCTGTGGCCTAGCGCAGAAAAGTCAGTTCAAGGTCCCTTAGTAGTAACCTTGTCCACTATTTTTCACAGCGATATGGGGTGGGAGGTTCCTTTTGTTACCAAGTCCCCATCTCTCTTTCCATTATGTATAGGGTCTTTCTATCTTTTGAACTGTAGGTGCTGTTCACTCAGTCTGCATTACTTCAGGAGGAATTGCTCTAAATATATGTGTAGAATTTCTGTGGAAGGGAGGAAGTGAGTCCAGAGTCTCCCTGCATCACCTTATTGGAAAACAATTTCAGGGTTTTTTTTTTTTTCTTCAAAGTAACTAATTGTGATTTCAGGGAAAATGGTGGAGTAGGAGGAACCGAAACTCGCCTTCTCCCATGGATACCACTAGGTAACACTCATCTGTGTAAACAACCTATATAAAGACCTAAACGCTAGCAGAACAAACCACAACTAAATATAGAGAAGAGGCCACATCAGAGAAAGTAGGAGGGGCAAAGACATTATCTGTAGCTCATTGGAATGACAGCTCTTTCTATGGGAGTGAAAAGGACAATACAGACACTGAGAGAGGAGACAAAAAGACTCTCACAACGGGGAACGCACACCAACTTCTGTGGAAGTGGTGTCAGATATAACTTCATAAGTAGACCAAAGCGCATGAAGATAAAACTTGTCATACCCAGGCCCGGGACCAAACACTGTCCACATCTGGCAATGAGAGTCTCTGCAGATGACTGACCTCAAGGACAGATCAGCCAAAACAATACAGTAGAGTGCATAAAGCATACAACCATTTATAATTGCACCTAAAGCAATAAGATATACAAGATCAAACTTAACCAAAGATGTGAAACACCTGTACTCTGAAAAAATTAAAACACTGATGAAAGAAATTGAAAATGACACAAAATAATTTAAAGGCATTTCATGTTAATGGATTGGAAATCAAATATTGTTACAATGTCTAAACGACCCAGAAGAATATACACATTTAATGCAATACCTATCAAAATACAACAAATACTCACAGACATAGAATAATTCTAAAATTTGCATCGAACCACCAAAGAACCCAAATGACTAAAGCAATCTGGAGGGGAAAAAATAAAGAAAAGCTGGAGATATCACAGTTCCAGAATTCCAGATCAAGTTGTAGTGCAAAGTGGTAGTTATCAAGATAGTATAGTATTATAAAAAAAACAGACACACAGATCAATGAAACAGAATAGAAACCCAGAAGGGAAACCACAAATATATGGTCAATTAACTTTGACAAAGCAGGGAAGAATATGCAATGGAAAAAGACAGTCACTTCAACAATTGGTGTAGGGGAAACAGTACAGCTACATTGACAAGAATAAAAGTGAACTGCTTTCTTGTATGATACACACAAATAAATTCAAAATGTATGAAAGAGCTAAATGTGATACAAGAAGCCATTAAAATCCTAGAAGAGATCACAGGTAGTAACCTCTTGGATATCAGCCTTAGTAATGCCATGTTTTAAATGTATTTTAAAATGTTTACTTATTTTTGAGAAAGACAGACAAAGCGTGAGTGGGGGGTAAAGAGAGAGGGAGACATAGAATCAAAATCAGGCTCCAGGCTCCAAGCTGTCAGCACAGAGCCTGACACAGGGCTTGAATTCAGTGACCATGAGATCATGACCTGAGTTGAAGTCGGATGTTTAAAAGACTGAGCCACCCAGGTGCCCCAGCAATTTCATTTTTACTAAATATGTTTCCGGATGCAAGGGAAACAAAAGCAAGTAAACAAAATAAACTCTTGGGAATTCATTAACACAAAAGGTTTTTCTGCACAATAAAGAAAACAATCAACACAACTAAATGGCAATCCGTAGTATGAAGGAGAATATTTATAAATCACATATCTAATAAAAGGTTAGTATACAAAAATATAATGAGGTTATGAAAGCCATCATCCATCATCTAAAAAGTAACAATTTAATTAAAATGGGTAGAAGACATGAATAGCAATTTTATTTCCAAAAAAAGACATTCAGATGGACAGCAGAGACATGAAAGATGCTCAACAATCAAAAGTACAAAGAAATGTCATCTCACTTTTTTTCAGAATGGCCCAAAGCAATAACAAAAGAAACAACATCTATTGGCAAGATTGGGGAGAAAGGGCAATACTCTTGCATTTTTGGTGGGAACGGAAAATGGTGCTGCTACTTTGAAAAACAGTTTGGGGCTTCTTCAAAAAGGAGAGAGGGAAACAAGTCAGAAGAGCCTCTGAAAGACAGACACAAAACTGAGGTTGATGGTTGGAAGTGAGTGGAAGATGGGCTAGATGGGTAATATGTATTAAAGAAGGGACTTGTTGTAATGAGCCCTGAGTGTTGCATGCTAGTGATGAATTAAGAATTTCTACTCCAGAAACCAATAGTGCACTGTGTATTAACTCAAATTTTATAGATATATAAATAAGTATTAAGTTAAAAATAGAATTACCCTATTTTCCACCCATTGTGTTACTATGGATTTGCACAAAGAATATAAAAATATTAAGTCAAGGGGTTATATGCACTTCAAAGTTTATAGCAGCAGTATCTACAACAGCCAAATTGTGGAAACAGCTCAAGTGACCATTGGCTTATAAATGGATAAAGAATACATAATATTCCACATATATACATATATGCATATATATAATGTTGTATTATTCAATCATAAAACACAGGCAGTTTCTCTATTTGCAGTGGCATGGATGGAGCTGGAGAGTATCATGCTAAGCAAAATAAGTCAGCCAAGAATAATAAATACCATATTTCACTCATATGTGGAATTTAAGAAAAAAGAAGCAAACAAGCAAAGAAAAAAAAAAGGAGAGAGAGAGGGAAAACCATAAAAAAAGACTCTTAACTATAGAGTATAAATGGATACTCACCAGAAGGAAGTTGGGCAGGGTGATGGGTTAAATAGGTGACAGAGAATAAGAAGTATAGTTGTGATGAGAACCAGGTGTTGTATAGTAGTGTTTATCACTATATTGTATACGTTACGGTAAAATTACACTGTGTACTAACAGGAATTTAAATAAAGACTTTCCACTGAATAAAAGTAGTACAGAAATAACCAGAAAACAAGTAATAAAATGGTCATACATACATATGTATCAATAATTACTTTGAATGTAAATAGACTAAATTCTCCAATCAAAAGTCATAGGGTGATGGAATGAGTAAAAATAAGGCCTATCTTAATGCTGCCTAAAATAGTCTGATAAGTCCTAAAGATTCATGCAGATTGAAAGAGAAGGGATTGAGAAACATTCAGTATGAAAAAAAAAAAGATTGTTAAAAGAAAGCAGTGATAGTAATACTTATATGGGACAAAATAGGCCAAAAAAAAAAAAAAAAAAGAAAAGAAAAAAGACTACAAGGAGGGACAAAGAAGGAAAATATAGAATCAGAAAAGGAACAATCTAAGAATAAGATATACCAATTGTAAATATTTATGCACGCAACATGGTGGCATGTAAAATAAAGCAGTTAACAAACATAAAGTAGGTAATTAAGAGTAATATAACAATATTTGGGGACATTATAACTTTACATACATCAGTGGACAGATCAAATAGAAAATAAACAAGGGAACAGTGACTTTGATAGATTTTTGGACCAGATAGATTTAACAGACATATTCAGAACTTTCCATTCTAAAATAAAAGAATACACATTCTTTCCAAGACCATAATGGAATATTTATCCAGAATAGATCACATATTAGGTCACAAACAATGCTTACCAAATTCATAAAAGATAAAAGTCATTTTGCACATAATTTCTGACCACAACTACATGAAACTAGAAATCACCATAAGATTAAATATGGAAAGAGCTCCAATAAATGGAGATTAAATAATATGCTTCTATGCAGTTAATGGTTTAACCAAGAAATCAACGAGGAAGTCATAGATTGCATGAAATGAAAATAAAAGCATAATGGTCCAAAATTTTTACGATGCAGTAAAAGCTGGTGTAAGTGGGAAGTTTATAGCAGTACAGGTCTATCTCATGAAGTAGGACAAATCTCGAATAAAAACCTAATCTTACACATAAAGGAAGGAAAAACAAACAAGCAAAACAAAACAAAAGCAGAAAGAAAGAAGAAAGAAAGAAAGAAAGAAAGAAAGAAAGAAAGAAAGAAAGAAAGAAATAGAAAAGAGAATAAGCCAAAAATGGAACAGAACAAGAAAACAGAGGCTGGTTCCTTAAAAATATCAACAAAATTGATAAACTTTTACCAGATTCAAAAACATAAGCAACTCAAGTGAACAAAATCACAAATAAAAGAGGAGAAATAACCGACACCACAGAAATATATAAGATAAAAAGAAAATATTATAAAAAATTAAGTACCAATAAGTTAGACAACCCAGAAGAAATGGATAAATCCCTAAAAACACATAACTTTCCAAACTGAATCATAATGAAATAGAAAATTTGAATAGACGGATTATCACCAATGAAATTGAATTAGTAATCAGGGAATTCTCACGTAACAGATATCTAGGACTGGGCAGTTTCATGGGTGAATTCTACCAAGTATTTAAAGAAGACATATTACATATTCTTCTCCAACAATTGCCAAAAAAGAAAAGGAAGGAAAATGTACAAATCCATTTTATGAAGGCAGCATTACCCTAATACCAAAGCCAGATAAATACAGTACAACCAAAAGAGAATGACAGGCCAATATATCTGATACACAGATGCAAGATTTTCTCAACAAAATACTAGCAAACAGAATCCACAAAAGAATTTAAAGTGTCATTCACCACAATCAAGCTGGATATATTTGTGGTATGCAAAAGGGGTACAGTATTTTAAAATCAATCAATGTGATTCATTACATCAATATGATAAAGGATTAAAAAATAAAATCATTTAAATAGATTAAGGAAAATCATTCTACGTAATACAACATACATTCATGATAACGCTCAAGAAATAGATTTCAAGGGAACATAATCCTACCTAATAAAGGCTTATATGGAAAAAAAAACAGCTAATATCATACTGTAGGGAAAAACTGAGAGTATTTCCCCTAAAATCAGGAATAAGACAAAGATGTTCATATCAAGACTTTTATTCAATATATGACTTAAAGTCTTAACCACAGCAATGAAACAAGAAAAACGAATAAAGACATCCAAAATGGTAATGAAGGAGTAAAACTTTAAACATGTATGGATGACATGATACTATATAAAAAACCATAAGGACCTTACCAAAAAACCATAAGAACTGAAAGGCATTCTGTAAGTTTGCAGAACACAAAATAACTGGACAGAAATCCTTTGCATTTATATACACCACTAATGAAGCAACAAAAAGAGAAATTGAGAAAAGAATCCCAAAAATTAAAAAAAAAGATTTTGCATCAAAAATTATATAATATCTAGGAATAAACTTAACCAAGTAGGTTAAACACTTGTACTCTAAAGCTATAAAATACTGATGAAAGAAATTGAAGATGACACAAACACATGGAAAGACATGCACAAATATCTGCATTTGTCCATATCTGCACAAATATGTATAACTACACATGAAATACAATCCCCATCAAAATACGAACAGCATTTTTCACAGAATTTGAAGAAACAATCCAAAAATTTATAGGGAATCAACAAGGACCCTGGATAGACAAAGCAATCTTGAAAAAGAAAAAAAAAAGCTGGAGGTATCACAATTCCAGATTTCAAGGTCTATTATAAAGTTGTTGTAGTTAATACACTATGGTACTGGCATAAAAATATACACATGGATCAATGGAACAGAATAGAAAACCCAGAAGTAAGCCCATGATTATACGGTCAATTAATATTTGACAAAGGAGGAAAGACTATCCAATGTGAAAAGACAGTCTCTTCATCAAATAATGTTGGGAAAACTGGACAACTAAGTAAGCATGCAAAATTGGATCACTTTCTTACACCATACACAAAAATCAACTCAAAATAGATTAAGTACCTACATTTGGGACCTGAAATCATAAAAGTCCTAGAAGGGATCACATATATTAACTTCTGTAACATTAACTATAGCAACATTTTTCTAGATATGTCTCCTGAGGCAAAGGAAACAAACACAAAAATGAACTATTGGGACTACATCAAAATAAAACCTTTCTGCACAACAACAACAACAACAACAAAAAACAAAAAACAGTGAACAAAAGTAAAAGACAAACTATGGAATGGGAGAGGCTATTGCAAATGAAATATCTGATAAATGGCGATTCTCCATAACATATAAAAATTTTGCACAATGAAACACCAAAAAATAATAATTCAACACAAAAATGGGCAGGAGACTAAGCAATATAATCCTGTCAGAAAAAGACAATACTATGTGATGTCACTAATATGTAGAATTTACAAAACAAATAAAATGAAAACAGATGGTTACCAAAGGGGAGGTGGGTTGGTGGATAGGGACATAAATGTAAGGGATTAAGAATACACTTATCTTGATAGGAACTGACTAATATAAACAGTTGTTGAATAACTATATTGTAGATCTCAAACTAATATAACACTCTGTGCTAATTATACTTGAATTAAAATAAAAAATAAATAGGGACACCTCTGTGGCTCAGTCGCTTAACGTTCCGACTTTGGTGCAGGTCATGATCTCATGATTCATGGGTTCATGCCTGGGTCAGGCTCTGTACTGACAGCTTGGAGCTTGGAGCCTGCTTTGGATCCTCTCTCTCCCTCTCTTTGACCCTCCCCTGTCTCTCTCTCTCTCAGAAAATATATTTAAAAATATATATTAAAAATAAATTAAATGAAACAATAAATGAATATATACATACATAACAAAAAATAAATAATTGGGATAATTGATTTAAAAGCTGTGTGAGTTTATGAATAATTCAACTAGACTAAATACAGAAGTTAAATGTAAAATATCAGGATTTTCTTTATATCTTATTCTTTCATTAATTAGGATGACCCAAATGCCATGTATCCACAACATGGTTGATTTTGTGGTGTCTCTTGGGATATTTGTGGCACTCAGTCCTCACCTCTTTTTGATGCACGTTTGGGGAATACAGGGGTCTTTCAAGATTACTTCACTCTTTGAATTTGCTGAGGCATGGTCGTGTTGTGTCTCAGTACTTCTGTGACTGAATACAGTTATCTCGACCTCTCCACACACGGTAATTGTGTCTGGATAATGCAGGAGTAGGAAGATCTGGCCTACATCTCTTCACACAAACATGGATATATATAACCATGCATCCACAAGCATACTTTTCCTTGAGTTCTGGATTCCAGAAAAAAGTTAGGAAATGTAAAAAATAAATTGAAGTAGGTAGGAAGGACAGTTTCACTGTACATGAGACACCCCTCTCCCATACCATGTAACATGGACAGAGAGATTTCCTCTGCTTTAGAACACTCCCATAGGGAAAAGTGTGTCAAGTGAGCATGCAAAATCACTGCAGACACAAAGTATCAAGCCCAATTACTCATGGACTCTGTGAGCAGATCCATTTGTGATAACTTCTTGTTGGTCTGTCCAAAATTTCCAGTTAAACTGATGGTAAAAAACTTTCTCTGTCAAATCCAGTCTATAAATATGGATAAAGTGACGAGTTCTTCAATGCAATGCTATAAGGTTCACAAAGTGTCAGGGAAACATGACACTACCAAAATAGAATGAAACACAAACAATAACCAAATTATGGAAAGAGTCCAATGTCCATCCCCTGATGAATGGAGAAAGAAATGCTGTATATATATATACATATATATAGAAATTACATAATCCCATAAGAAAACCTATGTATTCATCATGACAACCCCAGAAGATCAAAGACAGAGAAAGGGGCAGCAGGCTTAGTTAAGGAATTAATAACACACAACTTCCCAAATTGGGGAGGTATATAAACATACAGGTCCATAAAATTCAAGGAACTCAAAATAGATTGGATATAAGAAAGTGGTTCTCAGACATTATAATTAAACTCAAATAACTTAATAAAAATTTTAATTAGACTTTGCTCTTTTTTTTACCAAGTAAAAAGTCTAATTAATTAAGTTAATGGAAGACAGAAAAAGCAAAAGTATATTTAAGATATTTTCTGCAATAAAATTTCACTGTTAAACACTTTAAAAAATATTATTGCATCAAAATGAATATCATTATTTTTACTATTTAGTTAATAAGTAAATATTGTTTCATAGCTTAATGGTTTTTTCCAACTAAATGGACATTTTGAAAATGTGTCAGACCTAAATAAATTAAAGATAGCTCTAATATTTGCAATATTTTAATAATTTCCTATATGTGTCAGAGGGAGGGCAAAATGGCAGAGAAGTAGGGAGCTCTGTAATCTTTGCCCGCCCACATCTATTGAACTGAGAAGGACTGAAGGGACAATACTCTGATTTGCAAGTGGGGGAAGAGAAGAAACGGATTCCAGAAAGAAGACAACCTCAAAAATGCCTGAATGAGTGAGTGTGAACTGGGAAATTGGAGCATGGGCGGGGCCCCAGAGGTGCAGGGGGTGGGAGCCCCAGACCAACACAGGGAGAGCGCTCTGTGCTCTGGAGTGACAAGGGGAAGAGAAAGAGAGACTGAAAACGCTCATAGAACCAACTCTAAAGAAGAGAAAAAACTCGCCCCAGGACAGAGAGAAACATTATCTCCCCATATATAACCGCTGGGGGCAGGAAGAGAAATCTGTCCCATCTGGCTGGCAAATTCTTCCTTGGGCCTGGCGGCAGCTCCCATTCCAGGCAGCACTGGGAAAGGCGGCCCTGCCTCCTGCACAATCCCAGCTGTGAAGCCAGCTGCCAGCAGGAGTACATCTCATCTCTGGTGATGGTGTTGAACTGCACGGACTAGGATTTGGAAGTGAGGCGGAGTTTGGAAAATACAGTTTGGCTCGCCCGCGGCACAGAGAGATCGGACTCAGAAGAGCAGCTTGCAACACTTGGTTCCAGCAGAGCTTGAATGCTGCCATTCTTGTCCCTGCAAACACCAAGGCTGGGCCTCAGAGAGCAGATCTGAGATCTGACCTACCTACACCAAACCATGCCCATCCGCACGGGAGAGCTGCCTTTTTTTTCTCCTTTTTTCTTTTCTTCTCCTTCTTTTCTCATGTCATCCAGATATATTTCCCTTATCTCATTCTTATCTCTCCTCTTAGCTGGTTATACCTTTTAGACTGTCCATAGTCTTTTGCAGTCTCTGTCCCCGCCTTGTTTTTGTTTTTGTTTCTTTTTCCTCTTTCTTTTCTTCCCTTCTTTCGTTTCTTTCCTTTCCTTTCCTTTTCTTTACTTCCTTTCCCCTTTTGGTTTGCTTCTTTGTTTGATTTGTCTGTGTGTTTGCATGCTTTTGTTTCCTGTCTGTTTGTCTGTTTTCCTTTTCAGGGCTACCTCAAGAAACAAGCCAAAGTACACATGGTGGAGATTCCCAAATAGCGCTGACTAGGGAAGAAAAATAATCAAAGGCACAACAAGAGAAACCGAGAGACACCATTAAAAGAACACTTTCTGAAACGACAAGCCCTGGACAGTCAATGAGCCTCCTTTAATAGAGCACAAACAGGTTCACAGTGCATAACGAGCTTTTAAAACTGACAAGAGACAGAAAGCTAGTCAAAATGACGAAACGGAAGAACTCTCCTCTAAAGAAACTCGAGGAAGAAGTCAGAGCCACTCCATTATTCACTGCCTGAAAAAGATAAGAAATCTATATCAGGCATCCTTGTTCGATTCCACATTCCCTCAGAATATTTCGAATGATAACCACTGGGAAAAAATGCAGACATTCCCATAATTTTCCTAGGTTTGCATGATGAGATTCCCTGTCTACTCACTCTTTCTACTTTTCTCCAAGCTGGCCTCATGAGTGTGTGGCCTGTGTGCTTGCACAGGGGCCCACACTCCTAAAGGCTACTTGCTTGGCTTAATGCTCGGTGTTTGCCATCTTGAAATTCTTCATAATTTTATATCTGGCTGTGCATGTGAGCAGAGGAGCTAAGCTGGGTGGCGGCGTTGGCGTGTGAATTTGACACAGCAGCAATACCTGCACAGGTGGGCTCAGCAGCATGCACACAGAG
>JAQQST010000625.1:0-14998 GCA_028646485.1 Cryptoprocta ferox
TTGAATACTGAAAACAAACTGAGGGGGGAAGGGGAAGGGGGAAAGGTAATGGGTGGTGACGGTCTTCGTGGAGGTCACTTGTGGGGAAGAGCACTGGGTGTTACATGGAAACCAACCTGACAATAAACTATAAAGTTTAAAAAAATAAAATAAAATAAAGTAAAATAGAGGTCTAGTAAGTTAGATTATGAGACATATCAGAGTTTTCTGTGAGATTTGCTGACAATGTAATCATTAAGAAAAAAAGAACATATTTCTTGAATATTTGTAGAGTGGATCTATATAATTAAAAAAAAAGAAGTGCCATATAAGGTTGTAATTAAATACAGGATTGGTTAGTTTTATAAAGTATAGAGAAATAATAATCTTATGAGGTGCATAGTATATACACCTGGATTATAATGATTCAGAAGCATCTCCAAGAAATGTCAGGTGTGGACCATTGAAAGAGAACTATTGTTTTTCTCCCCACAGTACATTTAAAAAATAAATATGATACAGAAAATGCAGAATCCATTCACAAATGTTTATACCATATTTATTATTTATTTTATATATTATATACCATATCTGGTATATATAACATATAGTATATTCAAGTCTATATATATCTAAAGATTGTTAAGATACATAGAAATCCAATGATGATTGTAAACATTAGAGAAGGAGAAATGAAAAGAATTAGGGCTAAAGAATAAAAGATAATTATATTTTATTGGTAATAGCTTATTTCTAGTTGTAAAGGCTTCAATAAACATAAGTAAAGTTAATTTTGAATGGAGAGTATTTAGTATTTCTAATATTGCTGTATACACTGTATTTTCAAATGTCATAAAAAATGATTGTACAAAGAATTTTTAACGACTGATATTGCAAGCTAATCCCAGATTACTAGGAGATTAGGAAAAAGACGAAGGATATAAAGAGCGTTAATATTTTGCTGCAAGCGTTGGTGAATGAGAAGTGGATTATTTTATTCAAATAAATTTTCTGAATTTTACACAATGTCCACACCGTGCATGCAATTCTTTTGCAATCAGCAGAAGAATTTTAAAAGAGAGGGAAAAGGGGAAAAAAATCCTCAATATGTAAAGTCTGGTAATGACCAGACACTAAAACTTATCTTGAGATTTGGTCACGATGGCAGACTGAGGCTCTTTTCTCTACTCTTACCTCAAATCCCTTTTAATGACAGGAAAAACAGGTTTCTGTATATAAATAATAACCCCAAGTGTGCATGGGGAAAACAAAGGGCAGATACCTGGAAGATAGAAAGCAGATGGGCAAGGGTACTGAGGTGGGGGCTGTGGTGAGGATATTGGGGCGCCAAGGGGGGGGGTGGGCCCGGTGGCTCACTGCTTTGGAAAGGGGCGGAGCTGGGAGCCAAGGGGAGCCTCCCAGGCCTAGGGCAGTGGTGGTTGTGAGACTTGGGGATGGGGTGGGGGAGCGCGGTGTTTGGCAGGAAGGGGAGGCCTCTCTCCTGGCAGGAAGCTGCGCTACGGAAAGAGGGAGGAGACTGCGGAGGCGGCAGTGTCTGGTGGGAGCCAGATGTGGCAGAGCGGTGCCGCCAACAGGGAGGCTGAGGACCCGTGAGCCAAGTGCTGGGGACACCGCCTCCATCTCCGCCTTCCTCGCTGCGCTCCAAGATAACTTCTCGCCTACGGATCCTCACCTCTCAGCTCGTGCAAGCGCTCAGCTCATCGCCTGCTGATCCTTTTTCACCACAGGCTCACAGCGGAGGCAGCGTGACAAGGTGTCCCATTTGGGCACGTGAGGCCCCCGATCCCCGGACGTGGGGAGGTGGGCACTGGACTAGAAAACCGCAGGATGGGGGTTGGTGGGTGTCCAGCAAGAAAATTGGGGTCGGTACTCTGATGGGTTATGAGGGAGACTAAAAAGGGTGATTTGGGGACTGTGTGTGTGTGTGTGTGTGTGTGTGTGTGTGTGTGTGTTTGGGGGAACTGAAGAGCACCTGGATGGTATACAACGGTAGCCAGGCATGAAAATACGTTTGTTGTAGGCGCTCAGCAGGAAAATGGGGATGACCAAGAAAAGACATGAAGGAGAGGTGAACACCAGGCAGAAGGCATGAGGTTGGGAGGCAAAAGGGATTAAGAATAGATGGCGATGGGAAGGGAGCAAGCAGAGTGACATTAGTAGAAATGGTGTAATGAGGTGGAGGCTAAGAAATGGTGACTATTCATGCTTGGTGTGGGGGCCCTAGGATGGCAAAAGAGGATCAGGCATTATGCAAAAGAGCCTGCTCCCTCTATCCACCAGGACCACCACATTCACCACCTCTCTAATCCTGCAGCACAACCAAAGAAGCCTGCAGGGAGGGCACTGAAGGCAAACATACAATAGTCTTTTGATATCCAGTATTCCTGCTGGACACATTAGAATGATTTGGGCTGAATGTACCTGGTGCCCAGGGAATTTGCGATACAGAGGGGAAAAAAAATCTCCTATAATATACCATATATTTCTCCCTAGCCTCTTTTCTCCTCCTGCAGGTATGAAGACCCTTCACAAAAAGGCAGCTGCAGGGCAGCAAACCAGGGAAACTGATGATCACCACATCGGATCTGCAAATATGAGGAAGAAAAAGACCTGCCAAAAGAAGCAGAGGGGCAGACCTTCATCCCAGCTCCGAAGGAACATAGTGGGCTGCAGAATTTCACACGGATGGAAGGAAGGCAATGAGCCCATCACCCAGTGGAAAGGAACGGTTCTGGATCAGGTGCCTATCAATCCTTCTCTTTACCTGGTCAAATATGATGGAATTGACTGTGTCTATGGACTGGAACTTCACAGAGATGAAAGGATTTTAAAGCTTAAAATCCTTCCTGATAAGGTGCCATTTTCTCGAGTCAGAGATGTGCACCTTGCAAATACCATAATTGGTAAAGCTGTGGAACATATGTTTGAGGGTGAGCATGGTTCCAAAGATGAATGGCGGGGAATGGTCTTAGCCCAAGCACCTATCATGAAAGCCTGGTTTTATATTACCTATGAGAAGGATCCTGTCTTGTACATGTACCAGCTTCTAGATGATTACAGAGAAGGAGACCTCCGTATCATGCCAGAGTCCAGTGAGTCTCCTCCAGCAGAAAGGGAGCCAGAAGGAGTTATAGATGGCCTGATAGGTAAACATGTGGAATATACCAAAGAAGATGGCTCCAAAAGGACAGGCAAGGTCATTCACCAAGTCAAAGCCAAACCTTCTGTGTATTTCATTAAGTTTGATGATGATTTCCATATCTATGTCTATGATTTGGTGAAAAAGTCATAACTTTTAGGGTTAACTTTGCCACATTTGTAGGAGCAAATGTATGATTTGGATACACACAAAAAAGTTTACTTTTCAGTGCATTTAAACTTAATGATCCCTATTAACCCAACGTCTTAACCAGCATAACTGTTATTTGTTCTGAAAAATACAAATGTATGTGGACATGACATACTGTGTGTAAGGAATTTGTCTTGTTGAAAAGATTGGGTGTGTTTGGTGGAAGGGCCATGAAAGGAAGGACCAGCTGTAAATTTAGGCTATGGATAAAGTTATGCTAGTATCATAATCAGTCATCTAAAAATGGAATAAGACTTAGCTGATCTGGTCTAGAAAGGGGGGAGAAGAAGGAACTGGAGATGTTTTGTGGGGAGAGGGAGAAGGGGAGGTGATTGCTTAGGAAGAGGTGAGGCAGGGCCAGAAATGGAGAGGCTCCATGGGGGAGGGATGACTTAAGAGAGAGAGACACCCAACTGTGAGGGGGTGGAGAATAATCAAGGGAGAGTGAGATCTTGGGGCTTAGAGGAAAACAAACAGAATGCCTTGAGTAGACAGGGGCTCAAAAAAGCTTAGAAGAGGTCCAGAGCAAGGGTGGGTGGGTGGAGGAAGTTCACAGGAATCTGGAGGATCCTCAAAGGGAGGGTCTGTGCATGAGTAAGGAGCCAGAAGGGGAGGAACACTTGAGGAAGAAAGAATTCCAAGCAGAAAGACTGACAGAGGAAGTGAGAATACAGAAAAGGAGGTGTGGGGAGTGAGTCCCATGAGACATGAGAAGGCCCAGGAAAAAGTTGGACTTCTGGCAGTATCCACATTGCCTTCCCTGACTCTGTGCAGAAAGGATGTGACAGCTGTCAAAGAAGCCAAATGGGTTGGAAGTTCCCTAGAATGGCATTTTGACAGGGATGAGTTAAGACTTAAGCAGGAGCAAACTATACACCTAAAAAGCTTTTCTTATTCCAGAGAGTTTATGCCACAACTGTTCAGCAGAACCCCAACCCTCAGCCTATAAATACTTAACATGGCACCCCATGAACAAGAGGCTGTGGGTGGCTCCTCAGATTTACCAGAGGATCCAGGTGCAGTAAATCTTGGACCTGAAGGTCCTAGTTCATTGCCCCAGCAATGGATAAATAATTCATGTGAGGAATGGGTTGGTAGGGCACTCACTACTTAAGAGATATGCCACCTTGCATTTGGAAAATATTTTATGCAGAAAAATAAAACCTTGCTGAACCCAGGTACAGCAATCCTCTCACTCTTCTTTCTCCTACTGCACTGTGCCTTGCCTCCCTACACAAGAGATGCATCAGAAGATTGAGACTGGTGTTTCTCTCCAGGGCATGAGAAGTACTTGACAGTCGATATTTCTCTCAGCAGCTTCCTGACAGCTCAGGTGACAGCACTCAGTGATCCTCCAAGTACATGTCTGCTGGCCCCAAAAACCCATTCAGGATATATCTCTACAAATAAGGTGGCTGCTGACCTTTCACAGATGCCTCCTGGCCAGTCTTGCCCACCCCAAGTACACAAGGAAGCTGTGATGGACATTTGTTCAGTTCTGTTTCCAGGGAAGGAGCTATTGGGCTGCAAGTTGTGATTTTGTATTACTAAGTACTTCAATTTTATAATGCCACATAGAGGGGTGGTGGTTGGTGGGGAGAGGGTGCAATAATCCCAGTAAAATCCCTCCAAGATACTATGTCCTAACACATGGGTCTGTGTCCTTCTCTTTTTATCCTCCATGCCTTTCCCAGTACTGCTGAGGAAGTTCCCTTCAAAATCTTCTCTCTGGTTTCCCCACCCTAAACTTCACTTAAATATACCCCTGCCCTCAAAGGAGTTAAGGTGACCCCACTGCCCAGGCTTCCCTACCTCCATGCATAGGAAAGGGAGGGAGAGTCAGAGAGCTTCCAGAAATCAAAAGAGCGTGTAACCCAACATGACCTGAAGTTGTTTGCCTGAAGAATTACACAAAACAAGCCCATCTCACCATGGCAGGCCACAGTTTTCTTTTATACATCACACAGTTTACTCCAGCAAACATCTACATGGGCCAGTTTCAGCCAGCTGTCATGTTTTGTTTGATCCTGGTGATTTATATGCTATTTCAAAATTAGCTACTTAGACATTTGGGAGATTTCACGTTACAAAAATCCATATTTATGATGTACATTAAAAAAATAAACTGAACGTTAGGACCCACATTTCAACAAGGGTACAGCAGCTGGGTCTGAGAATGGCCTCAGCCCATTCTAGGCTATGAATGGTCTCAGCTTGGGCATGCACCTAGTTGACCTGATTCACTCTAATAAAAATCCCAGTTGTCCCCTGGAGGCATTTGCCTTTATAGTTTTGGGGATAGATCCATGGGAAACTACCTAGCCCCATTTTTGGCTTACTTTCACCCCATTTGCCTTTGAATTAATTTCTTTTATCTTTATGCTGCCAATACTTTCTTTAGGTGGGCTCTCTGCTGGGCAGTCTTCTAGGCACAGGTATTGATATGGTAATGAGCAAAAGAAACAAATAAAATAATCTTACCCTCACGAGGCTTACATTTTACTGTGGGAGACAGATAGTAGCCAAGATGCAATAAGGAGAGTATAAATTATTTTTAAATGGGTAAGTGTTAAGAAGAAAAGATAAATAAGGCAAGGAATAGAGAATAGGAATTTCAGGTTGAAAGCTGAAATGGGATAAATAGAGGTCCAGAGAAGATCTCACTGAGAACATGGCTCTTGAGTAAAAACCTGAAAGCAATTAGAGACCTGGCCCTGTGGCTGTCTGGGGAAGGAACACTCCACTTAGAGCAACGGCAAGTGTTGAGGCTGCATATTCAAGGAACACAAAAGATACCAGCATTGTTGAAGCTGACTGAGCAAAGTAAAGAATATCAGGAAGTGAGTTCAGAGAGGTAACGAGGTTATGGGAAAAGCAGATAGCTTAGAGAATTGGAGGTCCTAGAATGAAATTTGGCTTATACACTGAATATGATAAGGAGCCATTTGAGAATTTTTAGCATAGGCAAAACATAATTTGTCTCATATTTAAACAGAATCACCTCTGGCAACTCTAGAAAGTAATTTGTATGGGGTTCAAGGATGGAAAGAGGGAGATCAAAACAAAACAGTGGAAAGACCTAGAAATAGGTTTGCATATAGGAAACTTGAATCATAATAGAAGTGACATTTCAGATGAATGATGAAAAGACATTTTATTCAATAAATGGTGCTGCAGCAATGTGCTTGCCATATGCCAAAAATAAATTTAAACCCCTTTATCGCACTTTACACAGGTAATAAATTCCAAGTGGAAAAATAGGTAATCCTTAAACTTGGAAAGTAACAGTTATAAAACTTTTAGAATATGAAATAGAAGTTAATGTTTATGTTTTATCCTATGAAAATGGGTAAAATTTCAAGGACAAAAAAAAACCCAAACCCAAACATTGAGGGGAAAACAATAAATGTGATTTTTAAATATGAAATGTTTTAATATTCAAACATATATTATTCATTTTCACATTGCATATTTTTAAAATATTCAAAATTTCAAAAACCATCATACGCAAAGTGGAAGAAAATGAGATAAGCTACAAACTTTGTTAGTTAAAATGAATGAAATGACAAAAATACATTCCATGATTTAAAAAACAAACAGTCCATAGGAAACTTGATAAAAATTATGAACAGGCAATTCACAAAGGGATCACATGGTCAATAAACTTTTATTACCTTAATCTACTTCATGTTACCTTATATCTTTTCTATAACAAATGTCATCTTCTAACATACTATATACTTTACTTAGTTAATATGTATACAGTTGTTTTCCTATCAGAATATAATCCCTGAAAGTGCTTGATTTTTTTCAACTTTTTATTTAAATTCTAGTTAGTTAACCTGTAGTGTAATATTGGTTTCAGGAGTAGAATTTAATGGTTCATCACTTACATGTAACACCCAGTGCTCATCCTAACAAGTACTCTACTTAATACCTATCACCTTTAGCCCATTCCCCACCAAACTCTCTCCATTAAATCTCAGTTTGTTCCCTATCGTTAAGAGTCTCTTATGCTTTGTTTCCCTCCCTCTTTTTTTCCCTATGTTCATCTGTTTTGTTTCTTAAATTTCACATGAGTGAAATTATATGGTATTTCTCCTTCTCTGATCGACTTACTTTCCTTAGCATAATACACTCTACCTCCATCTACATCATTGCAAATGGCAAGATTTCATTCTTTTTGATGACTAAGTACTATTCCAGTGTGTGTGTGTGTGTGTGTGTGTTTGTATATACCACATCTTCTTTATCCATTCATTAGTCAATGATCATTTCGGCTCTTTCCATATTTTGATTATTGTTAATAGGGCTGCTATAAACACTGGGGCACATGTGCACCGTTGAATCAGTATTTTTGTATCCTTTGGATAAATACTTGGTAGTGCAATTGTTAGGTCATAAGGTAGCTCTATTTTTAATTTCTTGAGGAATCTCGATACTGTTTGATAGAGTGACTGCAGCAGTTTGGAGTCCCAAAAACAGTGTAAGAGGGCTTCCCTTTCTCCGCATCCTCACCAATATTTGTTGTTTTCTGTGTTGTTAATTGTAGTCATTCTAACAGATGTAATGTGGTATGATATTTTGTTTTTTCTTTGTATTTCCCTGATGATCAGTGATGTTGAGCATGTTTTCAAGTGTCTGTTGCAATCCAGAAGTCTTCTTTGGAAAACTGTGTATTCATGTCTTCTGCCCATTTCTTAAGTGGATTATTTGTTTTTGGAGTGTTAAGGTTGGTAAGCTTTTTATATAATTTGGATACTAACACTTTATTATACATTTCATTTGCAAATATATTCTCCCACTTTGGAGGCTGTCTTTTAGTTTTGTTGACTGTTTCCTTCACTGTGCAGAAGTTTTTATCTGCATGAGGTCCCAGTAATTCATGTTTGCTTTTGTTTCCCTTGCCTCTGACAATGTGTCAAGTAAGAAGTTGCTACAGTCAAGGTCAAAAAGGTTGCCGACTCTGTTCCCCTCTAGGACTTTAATGGGTTCTTGTCTCACATTTAGGTCTTTCATCCATTTTGAATTTATTGTTGTGTATGGTGTCATAAAGTGGTCCAGGCTCATTCTTCTGCATGTTGCTGTCCAGTTTTACCAATACCATTTGTTGAAGAGACTGTCTTTTTCCCATTGGATAGTCTTTCCTTTTTTGTCAAAGATTATTTAATCATAGAGTTGTGAGTCCATTTATGGATTTTCTATTCTTGTCTGTTGTCTGTTTTTGAGCCAGTACCATACTGTATTGATCATGACAGCTTTGGGATACAGCTTGAAGTCCAGATAGTGATGCTCCAGTTTTGCTTTGCTTTGCTTTGCTTTTCCAGGGTTGCTTTGGGTATTTGGGGTCTTTTGTGTTTCCAACAAATTTTAGGATTGTTTCTTCTAACTCTGTGAAAAAGACTGGTGGTATTTTAAGAGGGGTTGCATTAAATGTGTAGATTGATTTCTGTAGCATAAATATTTTCAAAATGTTTTTTCTTCCAATACATGAGAATGGAATGTTTCCAATTTCCTTGTATCCTCTTCTGTTTCTTTCATAAGTGTACTATAGTTTTCAGACTACAGGTCTTTTACCTCCTTGGTTAGGTTTATTCTTAAATCTGGTTTTTGGTGCAGTTGTAAATGGCACAGTTGCTTGATTTTTTTTTCTGCTGCTTCATTATTGGTGTGTGGAAACACATCAGAGTTCACTACATTGATTTTATACCCTGAAAATTTGCTCAATTCATGTAATTAGTTCTAGCAATATTTTGGTAGAGTCTTACAAGTTTTCTACAGAGACAGTGATGTCATCTGAAAATAGGGAAAGTTTGACTTCTTTATTGCCATTTGGATGCCTTTTATTTCTTTTTTGTTGTCTGATTGGTGAGGCTACAACTTCCAGTACTATGTTTTTTTGCTTGCTTTGTTATTTTTTATTATTTTTTTAATTTACATTCACTTTAGTTAACATATAGTGTAATAATGATTTCAGGGGTAGAAATTAGTGATTCCTCACATACATATAACATCCAGTGCTCATTCCAATAAGTGTCCTCTTTAATGCCATCCCCCCACCTAACACCCCTACAGCAACCATTAGTTTGTTCTCTGTATTTAAGGTTCTCTTACGGTTTGTCTCCCTCTCTGTTTTTATATTATTTTTGCTTTCCTTCCCTTATGTTCATCTGTTTTGTATCTTAAATTCCACATACGAGTGAAGTCATATGATATTTGGCTTCTCTGACTGACTTATTTCACTGAGCATGATACACATTAGTTATATCCACGCTGTTGCTAATGGGAAGATTTCAATCTTTTTGATTGAAGAGTAATATTCCATTGTATGCATATATGACCTCTTCTTTATCCATTCATCAGCTGATGGACAATTGGGTTCTTTCCATACTTTGTCTATTGTTGATAGCACTGGTATAAACATAGGGGTGCATGTGTCCCTTCAAAACGGCACTTCTGTATCCTTTGGATAAATACCTTGTAGTGTGATTGCTGGGTCATAGGGTAGTTCTATTTTCAATTTTTTGAGGAACATCCATACTGTTTTCCAGAGTGGCTGCACCACTTTGCTTTTCCTCCAGGAGTGTGAAAGCATTTTTCTTTCTCCACATCCTTGCTAACATCTGTTGTTGCCTGAGTTGTTCATTGTAGCCATTATGACAGAGGTAAGGTGGTATGTCATTGTGGTTTCGATTTGTATTTCTCTGATGATTAGTGATGTTGAACATTTTCTCACGTGTCTCTTATCCATCTGGATGTCTTCTTTGGAAAAGTGTCCATTCATGTCTTTTGCCCATTTCTTCACTGAATTATTTGATTTTTGGGTGTTGAATTTGATACATTCTCTATAGATTTTGGATAATAACCCTTTATCTGACATGTCATTTGCAAATATCTTCTCCCATTCAGTCAGTTGCCTTTTAGTTTTACTGATTGTTTCCTTCACTGTGCAGAAGCTTTTTATCTTGAGGAGGTGCCAATAATACATTTTTGCATTTATTACCGTGCCTCCAGAGCCATGTCAAGAAAGAAGTTACATGCCTGGGTCAAAGAAGTTGTTCCCTCTTTTCTCCTCTAGGATTTTGATGGCTTCCTGTATTATATTTAGGTCTTTCATCCACTGTGAGTTTATTTTTGTGTATGGTGTAATTATGTGGTCCATGTTCATTCTTCTCCCTGTTGCTGTCCAGTTTTACCAACACCATTTGCTGAAGAGACTAATTATTTTTCCTTGGTTATTTTTTACTGCTATGTCAAGATTAGCTGGCCATACATTTGTGGGTCCAATTCTGTGTTCTCTATTCTGTTCCATTAATCTATGTGTCTGCTTTTGTGCCAGTACCATACTGTCTTGAAGATTACAGCTTGATAATACAGCTTGATGTCTGCAATTGTGATGCCTCCAGCTTTGGTTTTATTTTTCATGATGCTCTGGCTATTCTGGGCTTTTTCTGATTCCATACAAATTTTAGGATAGTTTGTTCTAGCTCTGTGAAGAATGCTGGTGTTACCTTGATAGGAATAGCATTGAATATATAGATTTCTTTGGGTAGTATCAACATTTTAATATTTGTTCTTGAATTCATGACTTCATGAATTCATAGAATGTGTTTCCATTTTTCTGTGTAGTCCAATTTTTTTCATAAGCTTTCTATAGTTTTCATTTAATATATTTTTCACCTCTTTGGTTAGGTTTATTCCTAGGTATTTTATGGTTTTTGGTGGAATTGTAAATGGGATCAATTCCTTGATTTTTATTTCTGCTGCCTCATTATTGGTGTATAGAAATGCAACCGAGGAGTACCTGGGTAGATCAGTTGGTTGAGCATTGTACTTCATCTCAGGTCATGATCTCACAGTTCATGAGTTCGGGCCCCACATCTGGTTCTGTGCTGACAGCTCTGAGCCTGGAACTTGCTTCAGATTCAGTGTCTCCATCTCTGCCTCTCCCCAACTTGTGCTCTCTCTCACTTAAAAAAAAGAAATGCAATTGATTTCTGTACATTGATTTTATATCCTGTGACTCTTCTGAATTTATGTATCAGTTCTAGCAGTTTTTTGGTGGAGTTTTTTGGGTTTTCCACATAGTGTATCATATCGTCTGTGAAGAGTGAAAGTTTGACTTCCTCCTTGCTGATTTGGATGTCTTTTATTTCTTTGTGTTGTCTGATTGCTGAGGCTGGTAATTCCAACAGTAGTGAGAGTGGACATCCTTGTCCTGTTCCTAAACTTAGGGGAAAACTCTCACTTTTTCTCCATTGAGGGTGATATTAGCAGTGGGTCTTTTATATATGGCTTTTATGATCTTGAGATATTTTTCTATCCCTACTTTCTTGAGTGTTTTTATCCAGAAAGTATTTTATCAAATACTTTCTCTGCATCTATTGAGAGAATAATATGGTTCTTATCCTTTCTTTTATTAATGTGATTTATCACATGGATTGATTTATGGATATTGAACCAGCCCTGCATCCTCACTTAATCATGGTGAATAATTCTTTTAATGTATTGTTGGATCTGGTTTGCTAGTATCTTGTTGAGAATTTATGCATCCATGTTCATCAAGAAAATGGTCTGTACTTCCTCTTTTATTGGGGTCTTTGTCTGGTTTTGGAATCAAGGTAATGCTGGCTTCGTAGAATGACTTTGGAAGTTTTCCTTCCAATTCTATTTTTTTGGAATACCTTCAAAAGAATATGTGGTAACTCTTCTTTAAATGTTTCCAGAATTCCTCTGAAAAGCCATCCAGCTTTGGACTGTTGTTTGTTGGGAGACTTTTGATTACTGATTCAGTTTCTTTACTGGTTATGGGTCTGTTCAAATTTTTTTATTTCTTCCTGTTTCAGGTTTTGTAGTTTATATGTTTCTAGGAATTTGTCCATTTCTTCTAGATTGCCCAATTTTTTGTAGTATAATTGCTCATACTATTCTCTTCTTATTGTTTGCATTTCTGCAGTGTTGGTTGTGGGCTCTCCTCTTTCATTCATGATTTTATTTAATTTGGTCCTTTTCGTTTTCTTTTTTATCCATCTGGCTAGGGTGTTATCTATTGTGTTAATTCTCTCAAAGAATCAGCTTCTGGTTTTGTTGATCTATTCTACCGTTTGTTTGTTTGTTTGTTTGTTTGTTTTAATTTCCATATCATTGATTTAGGCTCTAATCTTTATTATTTCCTATCTGCTGCTGATTTTGGACGTTATTTGCTGTTCTTTTTCCAGCTCTTTTAGGTGTAAGGTTAGGATGTATATTTGAGACATTTCTTCCTTTTTTAGGAAGGCCTGGATTGCTATATACTACCCTCTTATGACTGACTTTGCTGCACCCCAGAGATTTAAGCTGTCTGGTTTTTATTTTCATTGGCTTCCATGTAGTTTTTCATTTCCTCTATAATTTATTGGTTAACCCATTCATTCTTTAGTAAGATGTTCTTTAATCTCCAAGTATTCATGGTCTTTCCAAATGTTTTCTTGTGGTTGGTTTCAAGTTTCATAGTGTTGTGGTCTGCTGGGAGCCTCATCGGCCTTGCTGGATGACAGTCACAGTGAGGAAATGGCAGACGTTTGAACAGCTCCTTCCATGACAGGCGAAAGTGGTATCTCCTTCTACTACTACTGCTCATGTCTAAAATAAGCCTGTTGTCATTAATTAGGCCTTACAGCATTCCAAATCAGACCAATAATCCCCACACAGTTATTCCATAAGAAAAAACATTTTCCTGTCCCTGCATAAGAGATTTTGGATCAAAACACTATAAATGTTTGACAAAAGGCTCTTCTAATGAGCCTTATGGACCCAAAACATAGACTTAAAGGGGTTAAAAACACAAAAATAATTGCATTTAAGTCTGGCCCAGAAAAAAAAAGTCTAATTGGAGATAAAAAATAGAAAACAAGGACAGAACATAGTCCTTTCCCAAGGTCTGCATTCTATAAATATCCTCCCTTATACTGCCTTCAGTTATGAGGATGGATAAGAATGTAGGAAACCCAGGTACAAGGCCAACACACATAGGGCCTCCATTGTGCTTACATCAAAAAAGGGGCTTTCTCAAGAAGATTTACTCAACCTCACTGTAAGTGCATTACATGACTTGGTTGTAACTTCTTAATTAAAAACAAAGTCATAATTATTGGCAAAAAACCAACTCATACAAAATAAGATAGGTTTATCACTTTCTTAATCTCGGGGACTGACTCAAGAATGAATGAGATAGTTTTCTGTATACTTTCGATGATTAAAGCATCTTATCATAAAAATTTAGTCACTATAAGAAATTTCTATTTTTTATTGTCATCACTTCCAATGATTAAAACATCTTATCACAAAAAATTAGTCACTGTAAAAAATTTCTATGTTCTGATGTCATGTTATCGCTTGACCTATAAATAAAGACACCAAAACAGACAGAGCAGAGATGCCTGCCTGGTGATCAAGAAAGAAACTTGTGGCTCTCTCATCACTCTCTCGTGCCAACACCATCCATCCTTTCAGGGACCTCTGGACCTGCTGGAGCTGGACTCCGGCAGTTGTCTGAAAATATGCAAGGTGTGATCTCAATCTTTTTGTACTTGTTGACAGCTGATTTGTGTCCCAATATGTGATCTATTCTGGAGAATATTCCGTGTTCACTCGAGAAGAATATGTATTCTACTGCTTTGGAATGAAGTGTTCTGAATATATCGGTCAAGTCCATCTGGTCCAGTGTGTCATTCAAAGCCATTTTTTCCTTGTTAATTTTCTGCTTAAATGATTTGCCCATTGCTGTAAGTGGAGTGTTGAAGTCCCGAAATATTTGGTATTAATATCAGTGAGTTTCTTTGTATTTGTGATTAATTGATTTATATATTTGGTGCTACAACATTGGGGGCACAAATATTTATAATTGTTATATCTTCTTAGTGGATTGACCCCTTAGTTGTGATATAACACCCTTATTCATCTTTTGTTAGTCTTTATTTTAAAATCTAGTTTGTGTGATATAAGTATGTCTACTCCAGCTTTCTTTTGGTGACCATTAGAATGATATATGGTACTCCATCCCCTTATTTACAATCTGTAGGTGTCTTTAGGTCTAAAATGGGTTTCTTGTAAGCAGCATATACAGATGGTCTTATTATCTTATTCATTCTGATACCCTGATATCCATTGTGATTGGATCATTTAGTCCATTGATATTTAGAGTAGTGAAAGATATTAATTTAGTGACATTGTGTTGCCTGCAGAGTTGGAGTTTCTGGTGATGTTCTCTGAACCTTTTTAGTGTTTGTTGTGTTTGGTCTTTTTGGTTTTATTTCATCTTTTCTCCACTCAATAGGTCCCTCTTTAAAATTTCTTGCAGAGCTGGTTTTATCCGCATCTTCGCCAGCATCTATAGCCTCTTGAGTTGTTCATTTTAGCCACTCTGACTGGCGTGAGGTGGTACCTCAGGGTGGTTTTGATTTGTATTTCCCTGATGATGAGTGATGCTGAGCATCGTTTCATGTGTTTGTTGGCCATCTGGATGTCCTCTTTGGAGAAGTGTCTCTTCATGTCTTCTGCCCATTTTTTCACTGGATTGTTTGTTTTTCGGGTGTGGAGTTTGGTGAGTACTTTGTAGATTTTGGATACTAGCCCTTTATCCGATATGTCATTTGCAACTATCTTTTCCCA
>JAQQST010000626.1:0-14998 GCA_028646485.1 Cryptoprocta ferox
AAGCAATCTACACATTCAATGCAATCCCAATTAAAATTGCACCAGCATTCTTCTCAAAGCTGGAACAAACTATCCTAAAATTCGTATGGAACCACAAAAAACCCCGAATAGCCAAAGTAATACTGAGTATCCTTCATTAGTGTTTTATAGTTTTCAGAGCACAGGTATTCACATCCTTGGTTACCTGTATTCTTAAGTATCTTATTATTTTGGGTGCAAATGTAAATTGGATTGTTTTCTTCATTTCTATTTCTGCTGCTTCATTATTAATGTATAGAAATGTGTAGCATTTCTATACAATGATTTTTTTTATGAAAATTTCCTGAATTTGTTTATCAGTCCTAGCAGTTTTTGGGTGGAGTCTTTTGAGTTTTCTATCTGTGATATCATGTCATATGCAAATGGTGAAAATTTTACTTCTTCCTTACCAATTTGGATACCTTTTATTTCTTCTTGTTGTCTGATGCCTTTGGCTAGGAATTCCAGAACTATGTTGAATAAAAGTAGTAAGATAGACATGCCTGTCTTGTTCCTGAACTTAGGGGAAAAGTTCTTAGTTTTTTCTCATTGCAGATGATGTTAGCTGTGGATTTTTCATATGCGGCCTGTATTATATTGAGGTATGTTTCCTCTAAACCTACTTTGTTGAGGGTGTTATTGAATGGATGTACTTTCTCAAGTGTTTTTTCTGCATCTATTGAAATAATCATATGATTCTTATCTTTTTCTATTATTGATGTGATTATCACATCACAATAATGTGATGCATGTTGAACCACACTTGCAACCCGGGAATAAATCTCACTTTATCGTGGGGAATGATTTTTCTAATGTATTGTTGAATTTGGTTTGCTAGTTGTGGAGGATTTTTTCATCTAAGTTCATAACAGATATTGGTGTGTAGTTCTCTTTTTGGGGGTGTCTTTATCAGGTTTTGGAGTCAGAGTAATGCTGGGCTCATAGAATGAATTGGGAAGCTTCCTGGTTTTCTGTTTGTTTTTTAATAGTTTGAAAAGAATATATATGAACTCTTAGTTAAATGTTTCATAGAATTAGCCTATGAAGTAGTAGACAAAGATGGCAGGGGAGAATCCTAGACTTGCTTCATTACACAAATACCACTAGATAACTATCAAATAATTCTAAATACTCCATAAATAGACCTGAAAATTGAAAGAACAAATCACAATTAAAGGGAGAGAAGAGGCCATATCAAAGAGGTAGAAGTTCAGAGACAGGGTTTAGGGGGAGAAATGGATCATGTGTTGCTGCAGAGGGGAGGAAGTCATTGACTTGGAGAAGGGCAAGAGACAGGAACACAAAGGGGAACACACAAGGAGAATGTTTACCTAAAACCATTGAGCTGGAAAATGAGAGGCTGAAATTAGTGAGTTCTTCCAACCAATGGGGCTTAAAGCCTGGGAATTTAAAGGTCAGCTAGGATAGGGCTGGAAGATGATGTTCTGATGTTCTCTCTTGGAGAAAAGGTAGGAAAATAACTCTGGGGTAGGTAGTGTGGAAACAACCATCTGAAGAGTGCCTGGGGCAAAAAGTGGGGAGATTATTTGCTCTTTTGGAGCACATCCCTGAGAGACAAGCATTAATGGAGACATCTCTCCAGGAACAAAGGAGTTGACCTGCGCCATATCCTCCCTGTTTTTATGCTGTTTTATGCTCAGCATAAAAACAGAGCCACTTGCTGGAAGCAGTGCCGTGCCAACACTTGCTGCCTAACCTGTCTACACCAAGTCCCACTTCCCTGTGATACAGTGGATATACCCTTCTAAACATGAATGCCACAGTTCCAGTGAGGTGAGAACCTTCCCTCAGAAGACCAGCACAAATCCTTTCCAAAGCATGTCTCCCAACCAGAGAGTTCTGCAAAGGCTCAGTTCTGGAGGAGGCCTTGATAGGTCTCAATCACAAGCAGATCAGAACACACCTAGTTGAAACTCGCGACATTCAGACCAAGGACCAGACACTGACCACTGTAGGCAAGGAGAGCCTCTGTAGACAACTGGCCTGAAGTATAGAGCAGCCAAAACATAACAGCAGAGCACATGCAGCATATGCTGGAAACACTCCATGAAGCACAAAGCCCTTGGCACTACATAACCTCTTCTTCAGATGGCCATTACTTTCAGCAGCAAGAGATATAACTGGGTTTTCTAACACACAGAAGAAACCAGAGACTTAGACAAAATGCAAATATGGAGAGATTTATCTAAAATGAAAGGATAGAAGGGTGCCTGGGTGGCTCAGTCTGTTGGGAGTTCAACTTCAGCTCAGGTCATGATCTTGCACTTTGTGGGTTTGAGCCCTGCATCGGGCTCTGTGCTGACAGTTCAGAGCCTGGAGCCTCCTTCATATTCTGTGTCTCCCCCTCTCTCTGATCCTCCCATGCTCGTGCTCTGTCTCTCTCTCTCTGTCTCTCAATAATAAATAAAAAGTTAATAAAATAAAATAAAATGAAAAGATAGAGATAAAATCATGGCCAGAGATTTAAGTGAAACAGATATAAGTAACATGCCTGATGGAGAATTTAAAGCAACAACAATAAGAATTCTTACTAGACTTCAGAATAAAATAGAAGACATCAGTGAGACCACAGAGATAAAAAAGTTAAAAATAATCAGTTAGAGATAATGAGTGCAATAAATGAGATTAGAAACAGGCATGATGCAATAAATGTCAGGCTAGGAAAAAAAAACAGGAATAAATTAGTCAACTAGAAGACAAAGTAATGGAAATTAATGAAGCTGAAAAAAGACAGAAATAATTATGGAACACATGAAGAGATGTAAGAAACTCAGTGACTCCATCAAACATAATAACATCCATATCATAGAGTTCCAGAAGAATAAGAGAGAAAAGGAGGAAAAAATTATTTAAAGAAATAATAGCTGAAAGCATCTTTGATCTGGAGAAGGAAACAGACATACAGATATAGGAGGCATAGAGAACTTCCATCAACATCAACAAAAGCAAGCCAATACCAAGACATTATAATTAAATTTGCAAAATATAGTGTTAAAGAAAAAATCCTAAATGCAGCAAAACAGAAGATGTCATTGACTTACAAGGGAAAATCCGTAAGGTTATGTAGATATATTTTTTGTTCTATTTTTTTAAGATAGAAAAATGTTATTTTTTTTTTAGTTTCAAATTTTTAAGTTGTAGTTAGTTAAAATATAGTGTAATAATATGTTTAGGAGTAGAATTTCATCACTTACATATAACACCCAGTACTCAACACCACAAGAGAAACTTGGCAAGCTAGAAGGGAGTAGTATGATATATTCAAAGTGCTGAATGGAGAAAATCTGGAGCCAAGATTACTCTATTCAGCAAGGGTAGCATTCAGAATATAATGAGAGATAGAGTTTCCCAGACAAACAAAAAAGAAAGGAATCCATGACCACTAAACCAGCCCTGCAAGAAATATTAAAGTGGACTCTTTGAGTGGAAAAGAAAGACCAAAAGTGACAAAGAAGAGATAAGAGAAAATCTCCAGAATGACATAATAAGCAATATATTGACAATAAATATATATCTATCAAAAATTACTTTGATTGTAAATGCACTAATCACAGCAATCAAAAGACATAAAGGGTCAGAATGGATTAAAAAAAAAAAAACAAGACCCATCTATATATCCTGCCTATCCTGCCTACAAGCAACACATCCCTGACCTAAAGACAATGAAAGATTGAAAGTGAGGGGTTAGAAAATATTTACCAGGCAAATGAATATCAAAATAAAGCCATAGTAGCAATACACATATGAGACAAACTGGACTTTAAAACAAAGACTGTAATAAGGAACATAGAAGAGCTCTATATAATAAAAACGGGATAATCCAACAAGATCTAACAATTGTAAATATTAGTGTCCCCAATAGGAGAGAACCCAAAACATAAAACAGTTAATAGCAAAGTAAAAGAACTAATTGATAATACAATAATAGTAGAGGACTTTAACATCCGACTTACCTCAATGGACTGATCATCCAAAAAGAAAATCAACAAGGGAACAATGGCTTTGAATGACATAGTAGACGAGATGGACTTGAAATACATATTCAGAACATTCCATCCTAGAACAGCAGAATAAATATTCTTTTCAAGTACACATGGAACATTTCTCCAGATGAGATCACATATTAGGTTACAAAACAGATTTCAAAAAAGACAGAAAATATTGAAGTCATACCATACACCTTTCTCTGACCACAATGCTATGAAAGTAGAAGTCAACCACAAGAAAAAATCTGGAAAGATCACAAATAAATTGAGGTTAAACAAAATGCTACTAAAGAATGAATGGGTCGACAAAAATTCAAAGAAAAAATTTTTAAAAAATACTTGGAAACAAATGAAAATGAAAACATAATGGTCCAAAATATTATGGATGTAGCAAAGCAGTCCTAAGAGAGAAATATATAGCAATACAGGCCTACTTTAAGAAGCATGAAAAATCTCAAATAAAAAACCTAACCTTATATAGAAAGGAGCTACAAAACAACAAAAAATGAAGCCTAAAGCCAGAAGAAGGAAAGGAAATAATAAAGATTAGAGCAAAAATAAATGGTACAGAAACTTAAAAAACAATAGGACAGATCAGTGAATCAAGGAGCTGTTTCTTTGATAAAATCAATAAAATTCATACCCCCCCAGCCAAACTTATCAAAAAGAAAAGAGAAAGGACTCAAATAAACAAAGTCACAAATGAGAGAGGAGCAATTACATCCAATACCACAGAAATACAAACAATTATGCAAGAATATTATGAAAAACTATATGCCAACAAATTGGACTATGTGGAAGAATATAATAAATTCCTAGAAACATATAAAACACCAAAACTGAAACAGGAAGAAATAGAAATCTTGAACAGACTGATAACCAGCAAAGAAATTGATTTGGTAAAACAAAAACAAAAACAAAAACAAAACAAAACAAAACAAAACACACACACACACACACACACACACACACACACACTCCCAACAAACAAAAGCCCAGGGCCAGATGACTTCATAAGTGAATTCTACCAAACATTTAAAGAAGTGTTAATACCTATTCTTCTCAAACTACTCAAAAGGTAAAAAAAAAAAAAAAAAAAAAAGAAGGAAAACTTCCAGACGCATTCTATGAGGCAAGGAATACCCTAATACTAAAAATCAGACAAAGACTCCACTAAAAAATAGAACGAGGGGTCAACATCCCTAATGAACATGTATGCAAAAATTCTCAATAAAATACTAGTAAACTTGAATCCAACAGTACATTGAAATACTCATTTACCATGATCAAGTAGAATTTATCTCTGGGCTCCAAGGGTGGTTCCATATTCACAAATCAGTCAATGTGACACATGACATGAATAAGAGAAAGGATAAGAAAGATAAAATCACTTAAATAGATACATAAAAAGCCTTTGACAAAGTAAAGCATTGATCCTTGATAAAAACCCTTAACCGAGTAGTGTTGGAGAGAATATTCCTCAATATCATAAAAGGCATATATTAAAAACCCACAGCTAATATCATCATCAAAGGGGAAAAACGAAGACCTTTTCCTCTACTACCAGGAACAAGACAGGGATGTCCACACTCACCACTGTTATTTATCATAGTAATGGAAGTACTAACCACAGTAATCAGATAACAAAATGTAATAGAAGGAATCCATATCAACAAGGAGGAATTCAAATTTTCACTATTTGCATATGACATGATATTCTATATAGAACACCTGAAAGACTCCACTAAAAATTTGCTAGAATTGAAACAGGAATTAAGAAAATTCACAGGGTACAAAATCAATGTACAGAAATCAGTTGCATTTTGATACACAAACAATGAAGCAGCATAAAGGGAAATTAAGGAATTGGTCTCATTTATAATTGCGTAAAAATGGTAAGAAATCTAGGAATAAACCTAACCAAAGAGGTGAAAACCCCGTATTCTGAAAAAGCACGGATGATGAAATTGAAGAGGAAACAAAGAAATGGGAAGATATTTCACATTTATGTATCAGAAGAAAAAATATTGTTGAAATGCCTATACTATCCAAAGCAATTTACACATTTAATGTAATCCCTATCAAAATGCTGCCAGCATTTTTCATATAACTAGTACAAACAGTCCTAAAATTTGTTTGAACAACAAAAGACCCTAAATAGCCAAAGCAATCTTGGGGAAAAAAAAGCAAAGCTGGAAGTGTCACAATTCCAGATATTAAATTATATTACAAAGCTGTGGTGATCAAAAGAATATGGCACTGGCGAAGAAAGAGACACATAGATCAATAGAAGGGAATGGAAAACCCAGATATGAATTCACTACTACATGGCCAATTAGTATTTGCTAAAGCAGAAAATAATATCCAACAGAAAAAATACAGTCTTTTCAACAAATATTGTTGGGAAAACTGTACTGCAACATGCAAAATAATGAAACGGGACCACTTTCTTACACCATACACAAAAAAAAAATTCAAAACGGATGAAATATCTAAATGTGAGATATAAAGCCATTAAAATTCTAGAGGAGAACACTGACATCAGCCATAGCAACTTCTTATTAAATGTGTCTTCTGAGGCAAGGAAAAACAAAAGCTAAAGTGAATTATTGGGATGTTATCAAAATAAAATTCTTCTGCACAGAGAAGGAAACAATCAGCAAAACTAAGAAGCAACCTACAGAATGGGAGAAGATATTTTCAAATGACATATCTGATAAAGGGTCAGTATCTAAAATCTATAAATAACTTATAAAACTCAACAGTCAAAAAATAAGTAATCTAGTTAAAAATCGAGTAGAAGACATGAATAGAAAAATTTCCCAAGAAGATATACAGATGGTCAATAGACACATGAAAAGATTCTCAACATCACTCATCATCAGGGAAATACAAATCAAAACTACAGGGGTACCTGGGTGGCTCAGTCGGTTGAGCATCCGACTTCGGCTCAGGTCATGATCTCACAGCTCATGGGTTTGAGACTCACATCAGGCTCTGTGCTGACAGCTCAGAGCCTGGAGCCTCCTTCCGATTCTGTGTCTCCCTCTCTCTCTCTCTTTGCCCTTCGCCCACTCGCAATCTCTCTCTCAAAAATAAATTAATTAAAAAAACATTAAAAAACCCCTACAATGAGATGTATAAGTATATACTTATGAGATATATAAGTGTATATATGAGTATGTACTTATATATGTGTATATAAGTATATAAGATATATAAGTATATATAATTATATATAAGTATACACTTATATATAAGGATTAATATATTATACTCAGATATATAGATAGATAGATTAGAGAGAGAGAAAGAGAGAGAGAGAGAGAGAGAGAGAGAGAGAGAGAATCTCCACAATCGACTGTTACTCAGCCATGAAAAAGTTCAAAATCTTGCCTTTTGCAATGAAATGAATGGACCTAAAATGTATTATGCTAAATGAAATAAGTCAGAGAAAGACAAATACCATATAAGTTCACTCATATATGGAATTTATGAAAGAAAAAAACATAAAAGATAAAAGGAGAAAAAGGAGCAAGATAAAAACCAAAAAGCAGACTCAACTATAGAAAACAAACTGATGGTTAACATCAGGGAGGTGGGTAGGGGTTAGATGAAATCGGTGATGAGGATTAAGGAGTGTGCTTGTTGTGATGAGGACCCGATGTTGTATAGCAGTGTTGAATCACTATATTGTACATATTAAACTAATATATCATTTTATGTTAACTTACTGGAATTTAAATACAAACTTAAAAAAACCCTGATGAAAGAACTCAAGATTACACAAGTTAACAGAAAGACATTCTGTGTGCACGGATTGGAAGAAAAAATATTTTTAAAATGTCTATACTACTCAAAGCAATCTACACTTTTGTTGCAATCCCCATCAAAATACAAAAAGCATTTTGATATAACGAGAACCTACAATCCTACAGTGTATGGAATCACCAAAGACCTCAAATAGCCAAAGTAATATTGATAAAGAAGAACAATACTTGAGGCAATACAATTGCAGATTTCAAGTTATATTACAAAGTGTAAGTAATTACAACAATTTGGTACTGGCATAAAAATTGACAGAACAGAATAGATAAATAGAATAGATCAGAAATCCAAGACTTCAAATCCACAATTATATGGTCAATCTTCAACAAAGAAGAAATGAATATACAATGGAAAAGAGACAGTCTCCTCAACAAATGGTGCTGCAAATACAGAACAGCCATATGCAAAAGAATGAAACTGGATCAGTTTCTTTCACCATACACAAAAAGAAACTCAAAATGGATTAAAGACCTAAATGTGAGACCTAAAACCATAAAACTTTAGAAGAGAGCACAGGCAATAACCTCTCTGACATCAGCCTTAGCAACATTTTTTAGATGTCTCCAAGGTACAGAAAAGTAAAGCAGAAATAAACTTTTGGAACTATATCAAAATAATTTTTTTCTGTACAGCGAAGGAAACAATCAACAAAACTAAGAGGCAATCTATTGAATGGAAGAAGATATTTGCAAATGACATATCTAATAAAAGTTTAGTGTCCAAAATATATAAACACTTGATACAAATCAACACCTGAAAAAACAAATAATCTGAATACAATGGGCAGAAGACATGAACAGAAATTTCTCCAAAGAAGACATACAGATAGCCAACAGACACATGAAAAGATCCGCAACATCACTGATCATCAGGGAAATGCAAATCAAAACTACAAATGAAATATAACCTCACACCAGGCAGAATGGCTAAAATCATCAACACAAGAAACAACATTTGTTGAGGAGAATGTGGAAAAAACGGAACTCTTGTCACTATTTTTGGGAATACAAATTGGTGTAGCCACTAGGGAAAACAATATGGAAAGTTGTGAAAATTTTTAAATTAGAATTAGTGTATATTCCAGAATTGCAATACTGGGTAGTTATCCCCAAAATACAAAAACTCTAATTCAAAATGATACATGCACCACTATATTTACTGCTGCAATATTTACAATAGCAAAACTATGGGAGCAGCCCGAGTGCCTATCAATAGATAAGAGGATAATAAAGATGTGGTACATATACCATTTGCAACAACATGAATGGAGCTAGATAGTATAATACTAAGCGAAATAAGTCAGAGGAAGACATGTACCATATGATTTCACTCATATGTGGAATTTTAGTAGCGAAACAGATAAGCAAAAGAAGAGAGAGAGAGAGAGAGAGAGAGAGAGAGAGAGAGAGAGAGAGAGAAATAGACTCTTAATTACAGAGAAAAAAACTGATGGCTACCAGAGGAGAGGGGTTGGGGGGTTGAGTTAAATAGATATTAATTCTTTTTTGAATGGTAGAATTTATCAGTACAGTTGTCGGATTCATGACTTGTGTTTGTTTGGAAGATTTTTCTTCCTGATTCAATCTCCTTATTAGTAATCAGTCTGTTGAGATTTTTTATTTCTTCATTATTGAGTCTTGAAAGTTTATACATTTTGAAAAATGTGTCCATTTCTTTCAGGTCTTCCAATTTGTTGGCATATAGTTGTTTGTAGTAGTCTCTTATGATAATTTTTATTTCTATGGCATCATTTGTATCATCTTTTCTTTTATTTCTGATTTCATTTATTTGAGTCCTCTCTTTTTTTTCTTGATATGTCCCGCTAAAACGTTGTCAATTCGATTTATCTTTTCAAAGAAACAGCTCTCAGCTTTGTTGATATTTCCTACCATCATTTTAATCTCTATTTCATTTATTTCTGCTGCGGTGTTTACTATTTCCTTCCTTTTACTAACTTTGAACTTTGTTCTTTTTCTAGTTCTTTGAGATGTAAAGTTAGATTGCTTGAGAGTTTACTTGTTTCTTGAGGTAGGCATTTATCACTATAAAGTTCTCTTTTAGAACTGATTTCCCTTCATCTCATAAGGTTTGGCATTTTGTATATCCATTTATATTTGTTTCAAGACATTTTTACATTTCTCTTTTGATTTGTTTGTTGACCTATTTGTTGTTTAATCTCCACATATTTGTGAATTTTTAAATTTTATTCTTGTAATTGATTTCTTGTTTAATATCACTGTAGTTGCAAAATATACTTGATGTCTTTTAAATCTTAAATTTGTTAAAACTTGTTTTGTGATTTGACATAAGATCCATCCTGGAGAAAGTTCTATGTGCACTCAAGAAGAATGTTTTTTCTGTTGCTTTTGTATGGAATGTTCTGTATATGTAAATTAAGGCCATCTGGTCTAATGGGTCTTTTAAGTTTGATGTTTCCTTATTGATTTTCTGTCTGGGTGATTTATTCATTGATGTAAGTGGACTATTGAAGTCCCCTAAAATTATTTCATTAATGTCTATCTCTCCCTTTAGGTCTCCTAATATTTGCTTTATGTATTTAGGTGTTCTGATGTTGGGTCCATATATATTTACAAATGTATCTTCTTGTTGGATAGAACCTTTTATCATTATGTAATGATATTCTTTGTCTATTATTAGTCTTTGTTTTATTTTTAATTTTTAATTAAGTAATTAATTAATTTTTAAATCTACGTCCAAGTTAGTTACCATATAGTGTAACGATTATTTCAGGAGTAGATTCCTTAATGTCCCATAGCAATTTACCCCATCCCCCCTTCCACAACCCCTCCAGCAATCCTCTGTCTGTTCTCTATAATTAAGAGTCTCTTATGTTTTGTCCCCTTCCCTATTTTTATATTACTTTTCCTTCCCTTCCCTTATATTCATCTGTTTTGTATCTTAAATTTCTCATATGAGTGAAGTCGTATAATATTTGTCTTTCTATGACTGACTAATTTCGCTCAGCATAATACCCTCTAGTTCCATCCACAGAGTTGCAAATGGAAAGATTTCATTCTTTTTGATCGCCGAGTAATGCTCCATTGTATGTATGTATGTATGTGTGTGTGTGTGCGCGTGTGTGTGTGTATCACATCATTTTTACCCATTCATCCATCAATGGACAGTTAGGCTCTTTCCATACTTTGGCTATTGTCAATAGCACTGCTATAAACATTGGGGTGCAAGTGTCCCTTTGGAACAGCACACATGTATCCCTTGGATAAATACCTAGTAGTGCAATTGCTGGGTCATAAGGTAGTCCTATTTTTAACTTTCTGAGGAACCTCTGGACTGTTTTCCACAGTGGCTACACTAGTTTGCATTCCCACTAGCAGTGCAAAACAGATTTTCTTTCTCTGCATCCTCGTCAACAACTGTCATTGCCTGAGTTGTTGATTTTAGCCATTCTGAGTGAGGTGGTATCTCAATGTAGTTTTGATTTGTATTTCCCTGATGATGAGTGATGTTGAGCATTTTTTCATGTATTTGTTAGCCATCTGGATGTCTTCTTTGGAGAAATTTCTATTCATGTCTTTTGCCCATTTCTTCACTGGATTATTCATTTTCTGGGTATTGAGTTTGGCGAGTTCTTTATAGATTTTGGATACTAACCCTTTATGTGATATGTCATTTGCAAATATCTTCTCCCATTCCGTCGGGTGCCTTTTAGTTTTGCTGATTGTTCCCTTCACTGTGCAGAAGCTTTTCATTTTGATGAGGTTCAAATAGTTCATTTTTGCGTTTGTTTCCCTTGCCTCTGGAGACGTGTTGAGTAAGAAGTTGCTGCAGCCAAGGTCAAAGAGTTTTTTGTCTGCTTTCTCCTGGAGGATTTTGATGGCTTCCTGTCTTACATTTAGGTCTTTCATCCATTTTGAGTTTATTTTTGTGTATGGTGTCAGAAAGTGGTCCAGGTTCATTTTTCTGCATGTTGCTGTCCAGTTTTCCCAGCACCATTTGCTAAAGAGACCGTCTTTTTTCCATTGGATATTCTTTCATGCTTTGTCAAAGATTAGTTGGCCATACATTTGTGGGAACATTTATGGGAACAGCTTGCTATTCTGATCCATTGATCTATGTGTCTGTTTTTGTGCCAGAACCATACTGTCTTAATGATTACAGCTTTGTAATACAGCTTGAATTCTGAGATTGTGATGCCACCTGCTTTAGTTTTCTTTTTCAAGATTGCTTTGGCTATTCAGGATCTTTCCAAGTCCGTAAAAATTTTAGGATTATTTGTTCTAGCTTGTTGAAGAATGCTGGTGTTATTTTGATAGGGATTGCATTGAATATGTAGATTGCTTTGGGTAGTATCAAGATTTTAACAATATTTGTTCTTTCTATCCAGGATCATGGAATATTTTTCCATTTTTGTGTGTGTCTGATTTCTTTCATAAGCTTTCTATAGTTTTCACTGTATAGATTTTTTTATGTCTTTGGTGAGGTTTATTCCCTGGTATTTTATGTATTTTCATGCAATTGTAAATAGGGTTGATTACTTGATTTCTCTTTCTGCTGCTTCATTGTTGGTGTATAGGAATGCAACCAATTTATGTGCATTGATTTTATATCCTGTGACTTTGCTGAATTCGTGGATCAGTTCTAGCAGTTTTTTGGTGGAACCTTTGGAGTTTTCCATATAGAGTATCATGTCATTTGTAAAAAGTGAAAGTTTGCTTTCCTCCTGGCCAATTTGGATGCTGTTTATTCTTTTGTGTTGTATGATTGCTGAGGCCAAGACTTCCAATACTGTCCTGAATAAGAGTGGCAAGTGTGAACATCCCTGTCGTGTTCCTCACCTTAAGGGGGAAAGGTCTCAGATTTTCCCCATTGAGGATGATAGTAGCGTTGGATCTTTCATATATGGCTTTTATGCTTTTGAGATATGATCCTTCTATCCCTATTTTCTTGAGGGGTTTTATCAAGAAAGGATGTTGTTTTTTGTCAAATGATTTCCTGCATCTATTGAGAGGAACATGTGGTTCTTGTCCTTTGTTTTAATGATCTGATGTGTCACATAGATTGTTTTGCAGATATTGAACCAGCTCTGAATCCCAGGTATAAATCCCACTTGGTTGTGGTGAATAGTTCTTTTAATGTGATGTTGGATTCGGTTGGCTAGAATCTTGTTGAGGATTTTTACATCCAAGTTCATCGGGAAAATTGGTCTATAGTTCTCCTTTTTAGTGGGGTCTTTGTCTGGTTTTGGAATCAAGGGAGTGCTGGCTTCATAGAATGAGTCTGCAAGTTTTCCTTCCATTGCAATTTTTTGGAACAGCTTCAAGAGAATAGGTATTACCTCTTCTTTATTTTTCTTTACTTTTTTAAAATTTATAGTTTATTGTCAAGTTGGTTTCAATATAACACTCAGTGCTCTTCCCCACAAGTGTCCTCCACCATGACCATCACCCCCTTTCCCCTTTCCGCCTCCCCCTTCCGCCCTCAGTCTGTTTTCAGTATTCAAGAGTCTCTCATGATTTGTCTCCTTCCCTCTCCCTAACTCTTTTTCCTCCTTCCCCTTCCCATGGTCTTCTTTATTTTTATTTTTATTTATTTTTTTATTTATTTTTGAGAGACAGAGAGAGACAGCGTGAGCAGGGGAGGAGCAGAGAGAGAGGGTGACACAGATTCTGAAGCAGGCTCCAGGCTCTGAGCTGTCAGCACAGAGCCCGATGCGGGGCTTGAACCCATGAACCGCGAGATCATGACCTGAGCCGAAGCCGGACGCTCAACCGACTGAGCCACCCAGGCGCCCCTCCATGGTCTTCTTTAAATGTTTGTTAGAATTCACCTGGAAAGCGTTCTGGCACTGAACTCTTGTTTTTTGGGAGATTTTTGATTACTAATTAGATTTCTTAACTGGTTGTGGGTCTGTTCAAATTTTGCATTTATTTCTGTTCAGTTTTGGTAATTTATATATTTCTAGGAATTTGTCCATTTCTTCCAGATTGCCCATTTTATTGGCGTATAATTGGTCATAATATTCTCTTATTATTATCTATAGTTTTGCTGTGTTGGTTGTGATCTCCCCTCTTTCATTATTGATTTTATTTATTTTGGCCCTTTGCTTTTTCTTTTTATAAAACTGGCTAGTGGCTATCAATTATTTTAATTCTTTCAAAGAACCAGCTCCTGGTTTCACTGACCTCTTCTACTGTTTTTTTGTTTCTTTGTGTGTTAGCTTTGTTTTGTTTGTTTTGTTTTGTTTTGGATTGGTTTAGAAAGCATTGATTTCTGTTCTAATCTTTATTATTTCCGGTATTCTGTGAATTTTGGGTTTTATTTGCTGTTCATTTTCCAGGTCTTTAAGGTGTAAGCTTAGGTTGTGGATCTGAGACCTTCCTTCCTTATTTAGGAAGGCCTGGATTGCTATACACTTCACTTTTATGACCCACTTTTCTGTGTCCCAGAGGTTTTAAGCTGTGGTGTTATCATTTTCATTGGCTTTCATTGGCGAATTTCCTTGGATGATGAAAATGATTGGCTACCATTTTCATTGGTATCCATATAACACCAAGTGCTCTTCCCCACAAGTGACCTCCACCATGACCAAGACCCTCCTTCCCCTTTCCCCTTCCCCCTTCCCCCTTCAGCCCTCAGTTTGTTTTAAGTATTCAAGAGTCTCTCATGATTTGCCTCCCTCCATCTCCCTAACTCTTTTTCCTCCTTCCCCTCCCCATGGTCCTCTGTTAGGTATCTCCTGTTAGACCTATGAGTGAAAACATATGATATCTGTCCTTCTCAGCCTGACTTATTTCACTTAGCATGACACCCTCGAGGTCCATCCACTTTGCTACGAATGGCCAGATTTCATTCTCGTGGCCATGTAGTATTCCATTGTATAGATAAACAATATCTTCTTGATCCATTCATCAGTTGATGGACATTTAGGCTCTTTCCATGATTTGGCTATTGATTGTTGAAAGTGCTGCTATGAACATTGGGGTACATGTGCCCCTATGCATCAGCACTTCTGTATCCCTTGGGTAAATCCCCAGCAGTGCTATGGCTGGGTCATAGGGGAGTTCTATTGATAGTTTTTTGAGGAACCTCCACACTGTTTTCCAGAGCGGCTGTACCAGTTTACATTCCCACCAACAGTGTAGGAGGGTGCCCGTTTCTCCACA
>JAQQST010000627.1:0-14995 GCA_028646485.1 Cryptoprocta ferox
TCTCTTGTCAGTTTAAAAGCTCGTTATGCACTGTGCACCTGTTAGTATTGCTCTATTAAAGGAGGCTCATTGACTGTCCAGGGCCTGTCGTTTCAGAAAGTGTTCTTTTAATGGTGTCTCTCAGTTTCTCTTGTTTTGCCTTTGATTATTTTATTTCCCTGGTCAGTGATATTTGGGACTCTCCACCACGTGTACTTTGGCTTGTTTCTTGAGGTATCCCTGAAAAGGAAACAGACTAGCATACAGGGGACAAAAGCATGCAAACGCACAAACAAATCAAACAAACAAGCAAGCCAAAAGGGGAAAGGAAGTAAAGAAAAGGAAAGGAAATGAAAGAAAAGAAAGAAGAGAAGAAAAGAGAGAAGAAAAAGAAACAAAAACAAAAAAAAAAGAAAAACAAGGTGGGGACAGAGACTGCAAAAGTCTGTGGGCAGTCTAAAAGCATATAACCAGCCAAGAGGAGAGATAAGAATATCCTACGGGAAATATATCTGGATGGCAGCAGAAAAGAAGGAGAAGCAAAGAAAAAAGGAAAGAAAAAAAAAGACAACTCCCCTGTGCGAATGGGCGTGGTCTGGCGTCAGGTCAGGTCTGGGGGGCGGGGGGCTGCTCTCTCCGAGGCCCCGCCTTGGTGGTTGCAGGGAGAAAAATGGCTCACTTCAAAGCCTTCCTGGAACCAGGTGTTGCAAGCCGCTCTTCTGAGTCCGATCTCCCTGTGCCGCGGGCGAGCCAAACTGTATTCTCCAAGCTCCACCTCACTTCCAAATCCTAGTCCATGCAGTTCAACACCGTCACTGGGGATAAGATGCGTTCCCGCTGGCGGCCAGCATCCTGGCCCGGCTTGCGCTGCCTTTTTCGCAGAGCCACCGCCGCTTTTCCAGGCGCCTTTCGTGGTGCCACCGCCACCGCTTTTCGCGCCGCCGCTGCCTTTATCTGTGCTGCCACCTTTCGCGGTGCTGCTTGGAATGGATGCCACTGCCCCTGCGCCCAAGGAAGAATTCGCCGGCCAGATGGGACGGATTTCTCTCCCTGCGCCCAGCAGTTATATATGGGGAGACGGGCGAGTTTTTCCTCCCTTAGAGATAGTTCTAGGTGCTTTTTCCATCTTTCTCTTCCCCTTGTCTCTCCGGGGCACAGCACGCTCTCCCTGTGTTGGGTTGGGGCTCCTTCCCCCTGCACCACTGGGACCCGCCCGTCCCCTAATTTCCCAGATCACAGTCACTCACTCAGGCATCTTTGAGGTTGTCTTCTTTCTGGCGTCTTTCTTCTTTCCCCCACTTGCAAATCCAAGTTTTATCCCTTCAGTCCTTCTCAGTTCAATTCATGCAGGCGTGCGCAGATTACAGAGCTCCCTGCTTCTCCGCCATCTTGCCCACGTCCTCTAAATGGTAGATGGATTCACCTCCTAGGCTGAAATGCACAGCAGATTGTTTTGCCTGATCTTCTATTTGCAGCTGATTGTACAAAATTTTCCATGAGGTTGATGAATATCTGAATGTATTACCACTGAGGAACCATAATGTCACAGGTCTTGTGGTTTGGAAAACATTGATGGCAAAGGTACTATTTTAAAATGGTTTTAATTTTTTTATATATAATTTATTGTCGAGTTAGCTAACATACATTGTATATAGTGTGCTGTTGGTTTTGGCAATAGATTCCCATGATTCATCAGTTACATACAACACAGTACCCAGTGCTCATCCCAACGAATGCCCTCCTCAATGCCTATTACCCATTTCCCTGCCCCTCCTGCCCCCAAACCCCCTTACACCCTCAGTTTGTTATCTGTATTTAAAAAAAAAGAAAAAGAGGAGAAGATTTGGAATGGATGGGCCAAGACAGGATTTCGGAAGTCATTAACAATGGCACAAGATTTGAGTGTGACTAGGATCAGATGTTGACACATTAGGAGATATCAGGGACCTCTTTATATGGTGATTACAATTTTATGGGACTTTGAAGTTGTTCTGAAGTTGAAAGAGGCAGGAAGAGAAAGGAAAGATTAACAGGAAAGTGTGGAACAGGGTTTAGGTGAATCCACAAGTGAGGCAGATTTAAAAATTTTCTCCTCTCATTGGTCTAGGTAAAGAGCTTTAGGGAACTTTTAGAATCTGGATTGTATTTAGAACCTCTCTATCAATTTCTTAGCTGTATTTTAAAATAATTTTATATGCAGAAGGAATTACAAAAACTAGTACAAAGAATTCCTGTGTACTTTCACCCACCATTCCCCAGGTGCCTCAGTGGTGATATCTTGTATAACCATAGTTCATTACCAAAACCAAGAAATTGAAATTAGTACAATACTTTCAGTGATAGACCTGATTTGAATTTTTGTATAGTTTTATGAAATTTTATCACATATATACTTTTTAAAAGATATTTTTAATGTTTATTTGTTTCAAAAGAGAAAGAGAGTGCAAGCATACACAAGTTGGGGAGGTGCTGAAAAAGAGGGAGAAAGAGAATCCCAAGCAGGCTCCATGCTGTCAGGGTGGAGCCGGATGTGGGGCTCAGTTTCACACACTGTGAGATCACAATCTAAGCTGAAATCCAGAGTCAGACACTTAACCATCTGAGCCACCTGGGCACCCTGTAAGATTTTTAATTAATTTCTATACCCAATGTGAGGCTCACACTCACAACACTGAGATCAAGAGTCCCACACTTGACTGCCTGAGCCAGCCAGGCACCTCCATTCACACATATCGATTCTGGTAACTACTACACCAATCAAGATACAGAACTTTTCTGTCACCATAAAGAAATTCTCTCATGCTAACCTTTTATAATCATACCTTCTCCATACTTGTAACCACTGGCAACCACTGTGGCAACCAGTGATCAATTCTTCATCTGTATAATTCTGCCATTTCAAGAATGTTATAGAAGTGGAATTATAAAGTATATAACCTTTTGAAATTGGCTTTTACTCAGCCTTATGGCCATGAATCCCTTTATGCATCAAAAATTTTTTGCATGTATCATGTTGTTCCCTTTCATTGTTGAGTAGTATTCCATTGTATGGGTGTACCACAGTATATCCATTCACTTTTTATAGGAAATTTTGATTGTTTCCAGTTTTCAGCCTTAAAAATAAAGCTACTACTATAAACATTCAAAAAATTATTTTAAAAACTTCTATACATTACAGCCAAATATGATTGATTACAAAGGGAATGTATTTTGGCTACACTAGTTCAAAAGTAAGCTAAAATAAATATTTGAGTCTATGGAAGTTACATTTGCCCTTCAAGCCAAGGTGGAAATATTGCCCTAGTATGAAGACACAGGAAATTATCTAAAGAATTTTCTCCAGGCTCAGGAAGGCAATTTAAATATTTCTTGCTCTAAGGGACTTATGCACTTTTCTAAGCCATAACTTTAAATTGCTTCAGGGGAAAGACATTCAAAATTTTGAATGTTCAAGAATAATCCCCTAAAGACTTAATTATAGTACATCCATACTATATTACAAATAGCCAATCAGGAGTCTTGAGGATGTGTCTTATCCCATTCTCTACTATCATATACTGCTGAAATCCTTAACCCAAATATATTCCAGTTTCTGGTCCATATCTTTCTTCATCTTACCATGTCTTATTGATAATATAGTAGAAGGACCTCATTTATCTACATTAGCTCTTAGTTATTAACAGTAAGAGTAAAAACTTATAAATTTCTAGGCACTGTTAAAAGAATTTATATATATTATTGCAGATTTGTTAAATTAGTGACTGAAGAGAAAAAGTGTTTTATTGTACAAAATAATCTAAAACTTATTGAAGTTGAAAATCAGAATTTACTGGTGGTTATGTGAATATGAATGGCATTTTGAAATTCACAAAAAATTCAGAAATTTTACAACCATACAATGAAACCCTAGAAGCCATCAAGCGATTCAGTTTTCTTATTGTAACTCTACCACCTAATTTGTAACTCAATCCCACTCCATACTGTAAGCATCTCCAAAGAACAGATATACCTATCCCCTGGAGCATCACCTAAACAGATATACCTATCCCCGACATAAACTGGCATAAAATTACTACCTAATTTAAACAATTAGGAGGTAATGGTGAAAATATGTGTAAAATCCCAGGTACGCTCAGCCATCTTCTACTTTGAAGGAAGTGCTCTCCTTTCCTTGGAATGCTTCACCCGAACAATGAACACAGTTTGTTCACCACAAAACCACTAACCCAGGTAAAACAGACATTGATTACACGTGTAATGACAGGGGCAAAATCACAGAAGTGAACAGCAAACAAGTTAAAACTGAGTATCCAACATAATTGTTTCTGAAGCTCATTGAGCTGACCACAAGGAATTGATTCCTGGACATATCTTCTTAGGTCCTAGTCTGCAACCATGTGACTAAGCTTACTTCCCAAGAGCAGAGCCCTTTCCCAGTCTTTCCTTTCTTATACTCAAATTGTGGTACAGGTAGAGCCCCTCCCTAAGGAATGTGGTGGAAGCCTCCTCAGAACAAAGGCAGGCAATGTGACCCAATCAACTCCTATACATGTATACACAGCTCTGACAGGACTTCTTAACTTGGACTGTGTCTGATTAGACTATATGTGTCACTATAAATGGGAGACAAAGAAGTAAAAATTGAGCCTGAGCTGGCACAACGAATAAAGTTGCTTCCTGGACAAAGAAAGCCTTGGTGTCCCATCTCTCTATGTGAGAATCCTGCTGTATTTCTTGGGGGCTCGCATCTGGGATTCGGAGATATGTGTTCTCACCTCCTTTGTCACCAGGATGCGAACCTCTGAGCACAGGGAGAAGCGACCTCACCTGACACCAGTGCCTGCTTGATCCATCGGAGACTAGCCCCTCCCAGCGCAATGGGGCAAGGGTCTGGAAGCATAATGGAACCCAGTGAGGCCCAGGAACAGCTCAGGGAGCACTGCACAACAGACTGGTAAGAACCCAGATTGGTAGACCTGCCCCTAAGAGGCAGAAGGGGAGCCTGATGACCTCTCAGAATTGCCCTGAGTAGATCCGTAAGGAATAAGGAATGAAACCATAACTCTAAGGAGCTGGGCATTGGATGGTGGGTTGGAGTCACTGTGTGATTATGTATGAATGAGATGGACAGTGGAAAGTTTCCGATCTGACCAAGGGGCCAAAGCGAGGGCTAGTCCTGATCAGTGGTTCCATGGCAACCTCATATGGCTTAAGGGGGCATCACACTTCCTTAGTAGTCTGATCTGGGTCAGGGCTTGATACTGAACCCACCAGTGCTAAGAGGAGTCTGAAATATCTCCTGGAGGATGGAGAGTCCTGGCCTCCTGAGGGAGGTATTCAGTACAGTACTATCTTACAGTTAGATCTATATTGTAAAAGAAAAGTTCCTTATATAAGAGTTGTAAGTTAGGTGTCAACCTCCTGGCCCTTTTAAGGGGCCAAGAAAGGTAAGTACTTGCAGACTTATCCCCTGAGACCTCCCTCCCTGTTAGACCCTCATGCCCTCTTTATCCAGGATTGTCAGGGATGAAAAATCTTCTCCCTGAAAAGAAGGCACATTCAATGTATCTATTGACTAAAATGCCTCATGGTGAATTTAGATCCAAGAAGGTTCCATTTTCCTTGCAAGATTTTAAGCAAATAAAAAGGACCTGGGAAAATTTTCAGACAATCCTAATCAATATATATAAGTATTCCAAAACCTAACCCACTTGATGGAAAAACAAAAACAAAAACAAAAAAACTAAGGATATTTAAATCTGTTAAAAAACATGCTTTATGGAAAGAGCCTAAATGTCCATCAACTGATGAATGGATCAAGAAGATGTGGTTTATCTATACAATGGAATACTACATGGCAATGAGAAAAAAAATGAAATCTGGCCATTCATAGCAATGTGGATGGAACTCGAGGATGTCATGCTAAGCGAAATAAGTCAGGCAGAGAAGGACAGATACCATATGTTTTCACTCATAGATCTAACAGGAGAAACTTAACAGAGGACCATGAGGAGGGGAAGGTGGGAAAAAGAGTTAAGGAGAGGGAGGGAGGCAAATCATGAGAGACTCTTGAATACTGAAAACAAACTGAGGGCTGAAGGGGGAGGGGGAAAGGGGAAGGGGGTGATGGTCATGGAGGAGGGCACTTGTGGGGAAGAGCACTGGGTGTTATATGGAAACCAACTTGACAATAAACTATACATTCAAAAAATTAAATAAATAAATAATTACTTAACTATTAAAAAAAAGGAAGTACAAAACAGGTCTAGAGCAAATAAAGAAATAAAATAAGCCATTGTACTGATACTACTTAAAATTATAATATAAATATGTTAATATATATTTACCCTATTTGCCTATTTTTTATTTTATGTGAATGAAGTGTTTATATGAGCCAGCCATATAAATATGAAATTATCATATAAATTATTAAAATGGATTTAATTATTTAAAAAAATTAAAAAAATTAAAAACATGCTTTAAGTGGGTGCCTGGATGGCTCAGTCAGTTAAGCGGCCAACTTCAGCTCAGGTCATGATCTCACAGTTGGTGGGTTCGAGCCCCATGTCAGGCTCTGTGCTGACAGCTCAGAGCCTGGAGCCTGCTTCGGATTCTGTGTCTCCCTCTCTCTTTGACTCTCCTCTGCTCACACTCTGTGTCTCTCTCTCTCAAAAATAAATAAATATTAAAAAAAAAAAAACATGCGTTAGGGATGCCTGGGTGGCTCAGTTGATTGAGAATCTGACGCAGGTCATGATCTCGTGAATTTGAGCCCCACATGGGGCTCTGTGTTGACAGCTCAGAGCCTGGAACCTGCTTTGTATAGTGTCTCCCTGTCTCTCTCTGCCCCTCCCCCACTTTCTCTCTCTCTCTCTCTCTCTCTCTCTCTCTCAAATATAAATAAAACATTAAAATTAAAAACAAACATGCTTTATGCATAATGGATTCATAAGTTTGCCATCTAAAATAATTCTGATGTAACAGATAAGTTCACAATTGGTTACTACTTAGTTTTCACTAGAGACTAAGGTTTCTAAGAGTTAAAATCCTGTTAAATGTAATTAAGACTGATAAAAAGAAGGAAAGTAACTCTGTATGTAGAAAAGCAGGAGATATGTAAAAGAGATATAAAGAATGGGAATACATTTTTGTTGAAAGTAAAAGAAAGTAATTTCTCCTTTGGAGAAAAAGGGTTTACGTTCAAAATCTGAAAGTAAAGGAAAGTTATAGGTTTGTGAAGGGAAATCTTTGGAAAGAAATTTTATATGTGGTCAGAACAGACTAAGGTTAAAATAAATGGATTTTAAAAGTACACTGGTACCAGATTAAAATTCTGCTTTACTATTAAAAAGGATTTTTGATTAAAAGAAAAAAAAAGGTAAGCAAATGTTTTTCCCTCCTTTTGTCTACCCAAAAGATGGGGAAAAAATATGACTTAACCAAAAGGGCAGGACAGCAGGACAGCATGCCCTTTTGAGTTGTTTTAGTTGAGCCTTGGTTGAAATTGCTCCTCCTTTGAGCCAAAGGCTGGGGAGGTGGTGACAATGTCCTTGCTGCCAGCCTCCAAATGTTCCACATTTGTGTTGTTTCTGTTTAGCAAAGGAATGGATGCCTGTGCCATGTAAGGGATAGATGACTATATATAAAGGGCTTTTACTGGAATACAGAGGGGCCATTTTGCTATGGTTAACCCAGTGTATGCCAATTTGTAACAACCTAGATACTCTAAAATGGACATCCACATGGCCAGAACATATTTATGTGACCACTGCTGAAAAAGGCAAGGGAATAGACCCTGACTTTGGCCCTTTTAGCCCCCTTGATGGCCAATTCTATCCTTACAAAAAAGAAATGCTTTTTTTCAGCCTTTTAAAATATATTTGTAAAAGAGGATTACTGTTGGGCCAAAATAGAATTAGTGCACCCTTCTACAACCAGGGAAGTCCTGCTTGATCACAGTCGATACCCCCAAAGTCCCACAGGCAGAAAATGGAGGGATAGGAGAAATCAAGGAAGAAAAGGTCAGCTCTTGGAGGTAGGGTCAAGCCTGAATAAAAGCGACTGCTCCCAGCACCTCACTAGACTGACAAAGCTTTTGGCTGCCAGTTGCATAGCCAGTCAAATTGCGGGGCCAGGAGACAAGGCTGCTCCTGGCCAGCTATGGAGAATTAAGATAAGGGAAGCCTCTTCTTCCTTTTTCCTATAGATGGGCAATTCCCTAACCAAGGCCAATACTCCTTTGGGAGGCATTCTGAATAATTGGGATGATTTGAACTCTGAAGAAAAAAAAAGGCAACTCATTAATTATTATGGGGCCAGAGGTCCTATAGGAAACTTTCAGTTTTCTACTGGGGCCCAGGTAATTCCATCCCAAGATCCTAACTGGGTCTATGACCATCCCATTAAGAAATGGTATTGACACCACTTCCAAGCTCGTGCTTTAGAGAAATTAAGGAGGTCTAAATTTAAGCCCTTAATTTATGCTAAATTAGTCACTATTTTACAAACATAGAATGAGAGGCTGATGGCCTTCCTGGAGAAGTTGAGGGAGGCTCTTAAATATATGGCTATCTCCCCTGACATCCCAAAGGCTGAGATGATTTTAAAGGACAAATTTGTCACTCAATTGGCCCCAGATATTCAGATGAAGCTGCAAAAATTGGTGTTGGCCTGAAAGAAACCCTGGAGGAGCTCTTATGAGCTGCCAATAGGCTATATTACAACTGAGATCAAAATTTAAAAAAAAAAAAAAGGGAAGGAGGCTTAAGAAAAATCTGAGGCCTTAGTTGTGGCCTCACACACTATTCAGACCAGACTTCCAGAGGTCCTGGCACCAAATGCCACTTATGTGGCCAGTGTGCTGGAAACGAGACTGCCCTCAGAAGGCACGACAGAAATCAAAACCCTGCAAGCTATGCCCCTTATGTGGAGACCATCAGTGGAAGTCTGAATGCCCTTGGGGACCTCTGTCTGTGAGGGCTCAGACAACCAATATCCCTAAAAGGGATTGATGGGGCCTGGGGCCCTTCAGGGTGGCTCCCCGGAACCAGCTGTCCATCAGAAGCCCAGAACCTCGAGTAACTCTGGAAAACTCAGGTAACTAAAAAGCTGGTTCATTTCCTTCTTGATACTGGAGCCACCTTTCTGTCCTCTCCTCCACTCTAGGCCAACTGTCCAAATGCAGCATAAGGATTAGAGGCGTCTCCAGAAAACTTATAACTAAAATTTTCTCTCAGCCCCTGTAATGCATATGGGGAAAACTAATTTTTTCTCATTCGTTCTTGATAATACCAGAGAGCATTACTCCCTTGCTAGGAAGGGACATTATAACTGAGTTAGAGACTACACTGCTACTAACTCCAGGACAGATAAACAATTGTGAGAGTTTGGGGGATTTACTGGATATTGTAGGCTGTAGATACTGGGGTTCAGGAAAATAATTTGCCAATTATTGCCCCAGGAAATGAACTGGGGCAATTACTATTACTTAGTTCACGGAGCTAAAAGATCATTAAAGTACTGCATCAGACCTTTAATTTAGGGAAAGATAAAACTTATCAAATGGCCCAAAAGATGTTTACTGGGAAAAATTTGTCAAGGACAGTTCAGCAAGTAGTATCAGCCTGTGAAGTATGCCTTAGAAACAATGCTATCAACCACAAACTTGCTTGCCCAGGCAATCAAGGAACTGTAGCTATCCAGGGAAGACTGGCAATTAGGTTCCACTCATTTGCCAAGGTCAAAGGAATTCCAACATCTGTTGGTATAGGTTGATATTTTTACTAATTGGGTAAATGCTTTCCCCTAAAAAAACAGGAAAAGTGCAAGAAGTAATAAAAGTTTGCTTTATAAAATAAAGTTTCAGCTTACCTAAAAATGGGCCAATTAATAAGGGTAAACAGCTGCCTTGACTCTTTCTCTGGTAGGACTCCCAGCTCTTAAAAAAAAAAAAAAAGTTTTACACCTGAAAATAAAGCAAACTGTCTGCTTAAACTCAGAAAAACTCTAAATAACACCTCACAAGCATTATATGCTTTAAATAAAAATAAATAAATAAAATTAGGGCCAGATTCTTGGAGAACAGAGCCACTATTGATTAGTTACTGCTCCTCACATCACCTGGGTTATGAGAGATTCACTGACATGTGTTGTTTCAATGTAACTGATAATTCTCACGGTCTTAGAACTGATAGATGACATTCAGGCATTATTGGACAAAGTCAGGATCCCTCCTGGATTGTTTGAGTAGTTTGGGAACTGGGGGCATTATCTTAAGATGCCATCTTGCTGGTCAGTATAATCTTTACTTGTGTTTTTCACTTTGTGTCTGCCAATGTTTGAGCTGCCTCATGCCTCCCAGCCTTCCTGCAGAACCACACCATCGGACACTCAACCGACCAACTCTAACTGCTGTACCCCCACACCGTCCCATATCAGCTTGAAGAAGTCAGAATGGTCATTGTCCCTGCTCCTTAATGGCAGTTAGGGGGAGGAATGAAAAGGGAGAGGGTTAACATTAGACAGGGAGAGACAAGGGACCTACAGGGAAGCAGACTGCAGCTGCAAGTGGGAAGCTGAAGAAGCAGACGGGGTTTTGCCCTTATGAAATCCTTTATGGGTACCTTCCCCCCCATTATTAAGGGCATAAGGGGTGATCTAAATGAGATAGGAAATATAACCCTAAGGCAACAGATGTGGGTCCTTGGCTCTACCCTAATCACCTTACACCACTGGGTTAGGCTTTGGCTTTGCAAACAATAATGAAAACTAGTTTTTGTTTTTCTTTCATGTAACCATGTTAAGATAAATATTTTTACATTAATGCAAATTCTTCAAAAATATTATTTAATACTTGTAAAATAGTCCATCAAATGACGCGCTAAGATGATTTCATAATTCCCCCTCATCAAAATAGAAAAGTATGGAAAACTGCTACAAACATAGCAAGCAGGAAGATTTCAATGGCGTAGAAGGACCCTAGACCTGTCTCATCCCACAAACACAAATAGATAACTATAAAATCATCATAAATAACCCAGAATCAACCTAAACACTAACAGAACAAACTCCACAACTAAAAGGAGAGAAGAGGCCACCTCAAAGAAAGTAGAAAGTAGAGAGACATGGTTTAGGGAAGAAAAGAATCAGGGGTGCTGCAGAGGGGCGGGAGCCTTGGTCATGGAGGAGGGCAAGAGAGAGAGGAGCACACAGGGAAACACACAAGGAGAATGTTTCCCCAAAGCCATTGGCTGGGAAAACCAAAGGGGCTGAATTTCATGAGTTCTCGCAACCAGTGGGGCTTAAATCCTCGAGTTTTAACGGTAAGCAGGCTTGGCTGGGATAGAGCCCAGAGGGTACTGTGCTGCTCCTGGAGAGAATGCAGGAAAACAATCCAGGGGCAGATGGCATGGAAACAGCTATCTAAAGAATGTTTGGGGCAAACAGTGGGAATATTATTCACTCTTCTAAGAGTGTGTCTCTGAGTGGCTGTGTTCATGGAGATACCTGCTTTTCATTAGAAGGAAAAGCAGATTAGACAGCCTAATACATAGATACCAATGGTCATTATATCTAAATCTCATAAAATCTGAGACAAATTAAAATATCCAATAATATTAAAATTGGAGGCTAGATTATAGTAATTCCACTTAAATATTCTTCAAATGTTAAAAAGAAATATTACAAAGACTATGAAAAATCACAAAAATATTGCAATGAAGTGGTAAATACTAATTAAATTTATTACATGATTATACTGATATAAAGAAAAAATAGTGTGTGGTCTACAATTAATACAAATATGAAAATAAAAAGAGTTCAAAGAGGTGGAATGACTATTTAGGAGTCTATTAGGATTAACCTAGTATTATTTGTGGAATAAAATGAAAAAAAAATTCTTGGGAAAAGGCTAACCCTCTGAAACCTTCTGGACATATTCTGATTCTAACCCCAGCTTCTGGAGAAGCCATCAAATATAGCCATATTCAATGAATACTCCAAGAAGTGTATGGCTGGGGAAGATTCTCTTTAAGTGAAGATAATTGGGTCTTTACAATGTGCAGAAGTCAGGGACTTTCATCTCTAGAGAATCCTAAGTTTCTGATTCATAACCTTAGGGACTGAAGAAGTTTGTAACAATAAGTGCTAAATTAACTTCCAAGAGAAGCTGAATCTCTTGAGTAAGCATCAACTTTAGGACAAATCCTGGGAAACCAGAGTTGCATCATGGGTCCTTATTTTTAATATGTTTCTTTCCTTGACATGTTCTTAGGAAAATTCATGTGCAGACCAAAGGCCTGCTTGTAGCAACTCTTTCTCACATTTCTTTTTAGGAAGGAGAACTACCATCTTTCAAAGTGAGAATCTTCTGGTCTCATCTGAAAAATGCAAATGGAATACAAATTCCTGGAAGAGTTTTTTTTACTTAATAGAATGGAATGGTGAGAATGACTTTAAACACAGTCAAAAGATAAGATAAAGAGAAAAGTTTTAATCAACTCATTTCTAAAGGAAAGCATCCTATCAATAAATATAAAGACTTTTTTGTTGTTGAGGTGATCAATGCTAGTGGAATTTTAAAAATACATGTATATATATGCAAAGGAAAAAAATAAAATATCCAGACACTAACTTCAAAAGCAGGATATTATTTAAATTTCTTTAAAAATCCCAAAATAGAGAGAGAGGGGCAAGATGGCGGAGAAGTAGGGAGCTCTGTAATTTTTGCCTGCCCACATCTATCAAACTAAGAAGGACTGAAGCCACAATACTCTGATCTGCAAGAGGCTGGGAGAAAAAGTCACAGAGTCCACTACGAAGACAGCTTCATAGGTGCGTGAGTGAGTACGAACTGGGAAAGATAAAAATGAGCCTGGACTGGCAGCTCGCAGGGGAGGCCCGAGGAGAGCCACTGAGAGCATGCAGAGCCATGGAGAGATGAGAGGAAGAGAAAGAGAGGCTGAAAACGCTCATAGAGCTGTCTCTATAGAAGAGAAAAATCTCAGCCCTGAGAGAGGGATCCTATTATCCCATCTGTAACCGCAGGGTACGGGGTGAGAGATCCTTCCTCTCTAGCTGGCACATTTTCCTTGGGCTTGGCGCCCCAATCCCAGGAGGCACCAGGAGAAACTTTTCCCCTACTCCCCCTACTCGATCCCTGGCTAGGAAGTCGACCAGCCTGTGGGAGTACATTTTGGAAGGCATCATTAAAGTGCGTGGACTCGGATTTGGAAAAGAGGTGGGGTTTGGAAAATACAACTTGGCCTGCCCATGGCACAGGGAGATAGGACCCAAAAGAGTGGGCTGCAACACTTGGTTCAAGAAGGGACTGGGGCACCACCATTCTTCTCCCCACAACCATCAAAGCAAGGCCTCAGGGAGCAGCCACAGGACCACAGTGGAGGCAAGACCTACCTACACCAAACCACGCCCATCCACTCTGGAGAGCTGCCTTCCCTCCCACCCACTGCAACCTGGAGCGCGGGGAAAGACCAACATTGATGCATTGCCATGATTAGATCAATTCTTGCTATTCAGATACATTTTCCCTTATCTCATTCATATCTCTCCCCTCTGCTGGACTGGGCAGCAATAAATAAAACAATGGAGATAAAATAAAGAACTTGCAAATCTGTTAAGAAAATAAAAAAGCAAAGAAAATTTCATCAACTCAACAGAAGTCATGAAAGTTGTTCAAAAAAAGGAGAGAAAATATTTAAAGCATAGATTTAAAAAAAAAACACCACCAAATGAAGAAAAAAGCATCAAAAGCATAAATATTCATATTAAATGTTATAAAGGCACCAATTGGAAGATATCAATTGATATTGTGGTGAATGATATTAACCTATTTTCTAATGCTAAAATTCACCTTTCATGCCAGCTGGAAATTCAACCAATCCAGTTATATTCTATTTAGAAGAGAAATTCCTAAAATGTAACACAGAAAGTTGGAAAGTAATGTCATGGAAAAATATGTATCACATAAATACTAACCCAAAGAAATCTGCTCTTTGGATTAAATCAGGCTAGAAGGACCTTGAAGCAAAAAGCATTACCATGAAATTTATCAGAAAGAAAAAGTAGTCCTGAAGCTTATCCATCTTACCACACAGCTTCAATATAAACACTATCAATAATGACAAAATTACAAGAAAAAGACAAATCTACAATAAAAAGGGGAGAATTCAGTATCTGCCTTAAACTATTAAGTGAAGCAATAAAACACACACACACATACGTATATGAAACTTCACATTAAGACATGAGAGGATATTTTCAAACTCAAATGAAATATATAAAAACTAATACAACATTAGGAAAGGAAGCAGTCTCAATAAATACCAAAGAATACTATTCTAATCTCAATTCTGGTCACATTATAAAAAACATTAGAGATAAATATTGAAAATATAACCACTCCCAAATGTTTTTTAAATCTGAACGTTAGAAAACATACTATTAAATAAGGGCTAAAAATAGATTCTGATAAAAATTTCAAAATATTTTTAATTCCAAATTATTTAAAACTAAATAATAAAATTACTATAAAATATCAAATTATTGAAGGACATAAAAGAAAACCCAAGTAAATTCTGAAGCTCTATTTTGCTCATGTTAGGAAATTTAAAAATAAATATATTCCTTTGCCCCAATTTTTAAAAATTCAGTACCATTCCAATCAAAATGAAATGGGATTTTTTACATTTCTCCAGTTGATCCTAAAATTCATGGAAGAGTAAAGAGCCAAGAATAGCCAAAACTGTGCTGTAGACTAAGAAGTACCAGATATCAAGACTGATCATAAAGCTATAGTACATCAGATAGTGTGGTATTGATTGAGGTAAAGACAAGTATATCAAAGGAACAGAAATGAGAATCCAGAAATACCATGGGTATATATGGAAGTTTATTATATACCAGAGGAACTGGCATTTTATATAAAGTAGCATTACCAATCAGGAAAAAACGGATGAACTATTAAATAAATGGTGCCTGGGCATTGAACTAATTGTAC
>JAQQST010000628.1:0-14984 GCA_028646485.1 Cryptoprocta ferox
TCTCCCTGTGTTGGGCTCGGGGGCTCCTTTCCCTTTACCGCCGGGACCCGCCCGTCCCCTAATTTCCCAGATCACAGTCACTCACTCAGGCATCTTTGAGGTTGTCTTCTTTCTGGTGTCTGTTTCTTCTTTCCCCCACTTGGGAATCCAAGTTTTATCCCTTCAGTCCTTCTCAATTCAATCCATACGGGCGTGCGCGGATTACAGAGCTCCCTGCTCTTCTGCCATCTTGTCCTTGTTCTGCTTAGCTCCATTTCTTCTGGTCAACATCCATATGTGGCTAGTGATTAATGCATTGAAAAGTACATGCTTAAAGTCCAGCTCCACAGCTTACTAGGTAAGTTAACTTGAGCAATTGTATAAACTTTCAGTGAACAAAATTTCTTTTCTTGAGACTAAACATAAATATGGTAACTTTGTCATTGAATGTATGTAAGCAAAAAATATACTCTATATAACATGCTTACACTCAAAGGTGTCATCTAATTTTCTAATTATTATTAGTGATAATGTCAGATTTACATACTATGATTCATACATGGAAGAATACAACTTCTGAAACATTCCATCTCTGATGTTTTCTTGATGTGATGGTTAGTTTTTATGTCCTCTTAGCTAGGCTATGATGCCCAGTAGTTTGGTGAAATACCAGTCTAGTGTAGCTGTGAACGTGATACTATTAACATTTAAATAAGTAAACTTTGAGGAAAGCAGATTACCACCCGTAGTGTAGGGGGTGCCTCATCCAGTCAGTTGGAAGCCTTAAGAAAGAATGAAGGTCTTAGAAGAAGCAACTCTGCCCCCGTATTGCATAGGGCTCCTCTGTGCTACCAACTCTTGCTGGGCTTTCCAGTCAGCTGGCAGCTAGCAGGTCTGCCTTGCAGGTTTCAGACTTGCCAGTTGACTTTCATATCAGATATTAACAGAGACTATCCTACGAAATCCGAGATTGTTACCTTACCTTTAAGTAAGCTCAGCATTTTTTGGTAAATATTCAATCTTCAACATTTCTTTTCAGTTTAATTTTCTTCCATTCTTTAATCCTTCATAACTTTGCAATGAATGCTACCATCCTATGGCATTAAGGTAGGTTTCTGGTAAAAGGACTATCCTCACAATAAAGTGTTTCATTTACCCAACTCAGAATGTCAACTAACATCCTTAATTATTCCAATGCTGCAGTGCCTACAGGTGGTGAAATTCATAGCCTCTGCTCCATAGCATGAACAAAGCATGACTAACATTCCTAGGTCATATGTCCATCTCCTCATCATAATTAGAGTCTAATACCTCAGCTCTATTGTAGTGCAAGAGGAAAGATGGCTCCTACCAAATTTAAATTGATGAGGGAGACTTGTTCAAGACGATTGCCAACAGGGAAGAGAAAACAAAACTCAATCTGAACTCAGTCCATTGAAGCAAAGGGCAGGAGAGTTTTTTAGTGCTGGGATGACCTACTGGAAAAGTATTGGAAGATGTTAGGGAACAGGTTGATCAGCAGGATGTGGCAAGTACAATAAACTATTCCTGAGTTTGCAAATATTTTTGTGATTATGACATTTGTGTTTGCTAATTGGTGCTGCTCAGGGAAGTTAAACTCCTACCATCTCACAAAGACTGCAAGAGAGGGGCATTTTCTTCTTTGATATTTACATTTCAAAGGGATTGCCCCCAGGTCATTGAGGAAGACAGACTGGTTTATAAAACTAGCAAGAGATTTTTATTTATTCCTTGAATTTTTATTAAATCCTAGTTGGTCAACATACAGTGTAATATTAGTTTCAGGTGTACAATTTAGTGATTCAACACTTCCATATATCAACCTGTGCTCATCACAAGTGCCCTCCTTCATCCCCATCATCTGTTTAACCCATCCCCCCCCACTCCCACCTGGTAAACATCAGTTTGTTCTTCATAGAGTTTTTAAAAATTGATTTCTCAAAGAGGCAGAAAAAGGATTTACAATTGTGCATATTCTACATAAGTACTCTGAAAAAAAGGGAAGTCAGGGGATTAGAGACTGGCTGATACCTGTCTGAAGTGTAAACCTACCTGCAAGGAAACCAAGATTCCAAACACATTCAGATGCCACAGTGGGATTGTGAAAGGGGGATGGGTGGAGAGAACTATGGGGAATTGTGGCTTCTGTGTGATCACCCTCTTTGTATATACAACCAACCTTGGTGGTTCTGGGCCAGTGTTACTATTTATCTTCATTAAAAGACAGAAGCAGGGTAAAGCATGGTGAAGAGCAAAACAAGGGTGAAACCATTGATCAATGTGGCATTTTGCCTTTAACCATATTTATCAGTGATGACCTTCCAAGACTAATGGTGGTTGTTTCACTGCTTTCCAAATTTTTTGGACTCTTTGTGATGATGCTAACCTGGACCATTCTGTTGGCTTCTTTGAGAGGTAGTCTTTAGTTAACAAGGTTCTAATAATACAATCTAGCACAATCCAAACATTGTCATTTGGCATCTGTACACACAAATTTAGACATTTTCACTTGGACAAAAGTGATGACAAAATCATTCATGTACTTTAAATGATTCAATAAACCCTCATATAACCAAAACCACACTACTGTTCTTCCTAAAACTCAATATACAATAACACTTGATATTAATTATTGGGTGATGACCATTGCTTTTCTACCTTAGTCACACTCACCCTTTGGTTTATATAACTTAAAGACTGAGATATATATCTAGCCACTATTCATCCATCTTATGATAAGCAGTAGAAAAATATAAGGGGAAAAATAAAGGAGGAACTGTCATACAAGCAAATATATGAAAGCATACATACATACATACAAACATACATATTCATATCAAAGTAAAGATGAAATAATGATACATACTATTTCTACAACTGCCCACATGTTCATAGAGGGTATGCACAATTGCCTTCTTCCATTTCTATATTTATTTTGCCTTCATCTAGCAACTCAAGTAGTTGTGGTTCTTCCCTAACGAGTGATAATAAATTTTATTCCTGGAGAATCTGTGCTATTAAGAGCTGTGCCCGTTGGGGGGGGGGGGGTTGTAATGTTTCCTTAAGTTTTAACAAAGTATATGGGGGTATTGAGCAGCACCCAAATCTCAGACATATGCCTCCTTGGCCCAATTCTGTAGTAGCAACCAAATTTTTCCTTGATAATTGGTATCAGTCATTCCCACCAGTATAGTAAAGCACTTTTTTTTAGATATTTGGATTTTCTTTAATTTTTTAAATGTTTATTTTTAAGAGAGAGACAGAATATGAGCGGGGGAGGGAAAGAGAGGAGACACAGAATCTGAGCCGGGTTCCAGGCTCTGAACTGGCAGCACAGAGCCCGATGTGGGGCTCAAACCCACGGACCACAAGATCTGGACCTGAGCTGAAGTCAGACACTTAATCGACTGAGCTGTCCAGGTGCCCCTCCCCCCCCTTTTTTTAGCTAGTTGTTGAATGGCATAAATTAAAGTGTCCAAGTGCAGTTCATCTTTGACTTTATTGGATCCATTGTTGTGGCCCCTGATGACAGATAGTATTCATCACTTTAACATGAGGTTCTCTAAAATAGCAAAACCTAACATCAGTGGGAGGAGAAGAAAATTTTTTGTTAGTGGATCCTTAGGGACAATAATGATAGGAGAAACTCCCTTTTCTACCTCTTGATTTCTAGATGCATAAATTCTACTGTCGGGAAAAAAACAGCATGTTAGACCAGTCACTAATTCAGAGCATGCATTTCTTCCTAGAGATCCAATATCCCACATTGCAGTGTGCCACCTAGTTTGCAATGTAATTTACTATTTAAAGAACATTCTAACATTCTGTCAGCCTAGCTACTTCAGAATGGCAGTGTGCAAGGGTCAGCCATAAATTCCATGAGAATGAGCCAAATGCCGTACTTCATTTCTTCAAAATTATTTCCCTTAATAGAAGTGTTGTGTGAAATGTCTTCTCATAGTGATAGAGAAGGAAGTATTGCAGGCAGGAAATGAAAATATGTAAACAGATTAAGTATCCATTCTACAGAGAATAAAACATTGTTTCTTCCTTCTAGAAGTTTTCAAATATACTCACTCTGATTCTGGAGAGTGCGCTGGTTGTTGAGGTTCGGTGCTCTGTCAAGGACTCTGTTTGTCTCTGCTATTGGTAGGCTGGCAAAACAGCAATTAGTATAAGCAGATCAGCCTGAATGTTTCAAAGTTACTGTTCCTGACAGGATGCATAATAAGTTCCAACCACACCTCTGCTTCCACAGACACATTGTTACTGTGTTACTTGAGAAATAACAGGAGCAACTAGGGAGGGAGACTGGCTTATCTCCACAGAATGGGTCATCTTGTCTAGCTAATTATTAAAATTTTTTCTTCTGATGTTTCCTACTAAGCTTTTACAGTACAAATACCTTAATTATTTAAATTAATAAATAAATACCTAAGCAAATACCTAAATTACTTAAATGAAGTGATTCTTTGAGGCCATTCAGAGATGTTAATCCATGTGCCACCTCCTTAGACCTTTCTTGTTGCCACTTTTCTTTTTAAATTATTCTAAGGTGCTACCCATATAGCCAAACCATTAGACATCGTCTCTCAGTAGTATGAATGGATATCTCGGTCTTCCCAGCTTCCAGGAAAAATGAACAGCGAGATATTTAGCGCCCTGAGAGGATTTATCCTCCTGTTTTTAGGGCTACCCCAGAGTGAGGATGTAGTTCAAGAGGTTATTTATGTTTTTGTTGTCAGTAAAATATGCAGAACTATATATTTAAAACAATCCTAAACAATCCTCTGGTCATAAGAATCTTAAGAGGGTACTGGCATGGAATGAGAGATGGGAATTAACGGACAAGAAGAAAGAAGCATATGTTCTTAACTAGTTCCTTCAAAAAATGCCTAAGCCTTATGTCCCACTTCTGTTTGACGATAGAATACTAATGCCAGTATTATAACTTTAGAGGCCAAGAGAGGTTCCAATTCATGATATGGCCCATGGTCACACATTATGTTTGTATAATGTATGGCTCAGTAGCAAGTGTCTCAGAAAACTACTCTTCATTTGCTAAGGATGGTGTATATTTTCTCCAGAACCTTAAAGGTCTATGCTGCATTCACTCACAGTAATCTATTTAACTCCATACATAAACTTACCTGACTCATACATTTTAAGAACCATTGTGTCTTCTTAGTCATATGGTCCAAGTGGCAGAATAGCTTGCATGACATCACCAACCTGATGCAGATCCTTTTGTGCTCTGCACTCCACCAAAAACTAGAAGCATTTCAATGCAGTAGATGTAAACTTCAAAAACAAAAACAAAAACAAAAAAAAGCCCACTAGATTTGCCTCATTCTCAGTGGTGATGGATGCTGGAGGCAGCAATGGGTCTCCTTTTAACACAATGTTTTAACATGCTAAAGACTACTGAATACACAGAAATTTTATAGAAGTGGGGGCTGCTGAATTTTATAACATTTATTTTCTATTTTCTAGTACTTATTATGAGTTTTATCAATAAGAATAGTTTTGAATTCCAGCTTACCAGCTAGCTCTAATTAATATAATAATATCAATTAATGGAATAAATTAATGTAATAATGTCATGGACTACCCTCATGTCCTATGTGACTGAGAGGCCATTGAGTTCCTACCAAATATACCATGAATGAGGACTGGGGAGTATCTATAAACTCAAGGCAAGACAGTGAGGTTTATAGTTGGCCCTGCTAGTTAATAAACTGCCTTTGGTAATCTTTGCTAGCAGGTTTAGATCACTAACTACACATCAGGTACCTCCCCCCACCCCCGCCCCAGTAAAAGCAAGAGATTTAGTGTCCCTACATTCTTAAATATATGAATATACATTGTGATCATCCACTTGCCATCTGTTTTTTACTCTTTCTCACAGAAAGCATGGGAGCAGGGAAAGGTTTCTAAGAGTAGGGTGTAATTAGTTTATACTCTATTTCTTCATTATGTTGGCTGAATGCAGACAAGAAGGAGGGTCAAAGGACCAACAATGGACTTCTTAATCATAGAGGGATTGAAGACAAGCTACAAAGAGACCTTTTATACTTCTGGTCTAGATTTTGCATGAGACTCATACACTTAACGATAATTCTCCTTCTCATCATCATCATTGCATGGTATCCAATTATACTGACGAAGGAAACATGACTGAAATAAAAAAACATGATTGATGTAGGTTTCCTTAACTTCTTTAACAACAGCTAAACTTAAATTGTGGCCACATTCATTGAAGTATAGGACATAGTCAAGTAGAAATTTTATTTATTTTTATTTTTTAATTTAATTTATTGTTAAATTGGCTTCCATCAACATCCAGTGCTCATCCCAACAAGTATCCTCCTCAGTGCCCATCACCCATTTTCCCCTCTCCCCTACCGCCCATTTTCCCTTCTCCCTCATCGACCCCCTTCAGCCCTCAGTTTGCTCTCTGTATTTGAGAGTCTCTTATGGTTTGTCTCCCTCTCTCTCTATTTGTAATTTTTCCCCCTTCCCTTCCCCTATGGTCTTCTATTAAGTTTCTCAAGATCCAAATATGAGTGAAAACATACGGTATCTGTCTTTCTCTCCTGATGTATTTCACTTAGCATAATGCCCTCCTGTTCCATCCACATTGCTGCAAATAGCAGGATTTCAGTCTTTCTCAGAAAAAAAGAAAACATGCTCCTTTGGAAATTCTAAGTAATATAAATTTAATGTGGATACTGCATCTTTAATCATTTCTTTGTTTTTTATTTTTTTATTTTTTAAACAAATTTTTTAATGCTTATTTTATTTTTGAGAGAGAGAGAGAGACAGAGTGTGAGGTGGGGTAGGGCAGAGAGAGAGGGAGATACAGAATCCAAAACAGGCTCCAGGCTCTGAGCTTTCAGCACAGAGTCCTATGCGGGGCTCAAACTCATGAACTGTGAGATCATGACCTGAGCTGAAGTTGGACACTTAACTGGCTGAGCCACCCGGGTGTCTCTTAATCATTTATTTCCTAATGCAATAGCTGTTAGTGAGTGAATACTAGATTATCAGATCATATTCCAAGACCTGAAAATACAGATGTATGCATTCTATTCAGTACTCTACCATTGGTGTTATAGCAGTGAACAAAATAACTTATTTATTTTTATAAAGTCTAAACGAGTCTTTTACTTCATTCTTAGAGGTGGGCTTTGCAAGATGAAATGATTTTTCTCTTACACTGAAGAGAATGTTCCAACATGCCCTAATAGATGCTCCTAAAATTTTATTGATGTGATGAGCATGCAGAGAAGGAATTTACTTCTACCCCAAATTAGGTTCAGATGTCTGAAATACACCAATGATTCCACACATGCACACATCCCAAGGGGGCATGAAAAGCTTACTCTATCATCATTATTTACATTAGGAGTCTTTCTGAGGAAAGCGAGGTGGCTCTACAGCAAGTCTGAAAATGGCTCAAGATGAAAGGAAACTTGCTTATGGAGTTCATGGTGGGTTAGGGATGGACCTCTGGTGAGATCTGTATGTGGCACCAAAGGAGGGAGAAACTAGGCTTTCTTAGCAGCTTGTTCATCTGTACAACTGAAATGATGAGGGTTAATACCTATCAGTAATCAAGCATCAAAAAATGAAGACAAACTCTTCATTACATGTGATAACCTACTGAATCGTTATAGATTCATTTTCATCTCCCGTGTTCTGAAGCACCTATGTCTTAAACAATCTTTCCAATGTATTTGCAACTTGTTGCTTATACAGTGGGGTTAACAGTATATCATCCAGACCAAGGAAATGTTTATAAAATGTCTGTCTATATGATCTCTCCATGCCCCTTTCAACTATAACTTTGACAGAGGGTAGGAGATTTAACACAGCCCTGGGGCAGGACTAGAAATGTAGACTGTTACCTATCTCACTTAAATTTTTAAATTCTCTGATCTGAATTCATTATAAAGATAGAAAATAAAGCATTTGACTGATCAAAGACTGCATGTATTTTACCAGAGGCCCTATTATTCTGCTTTATCAAATATACCCAGCTGCACAACATTTGAACCTGAGGTGTCTACTTGGTTGAGTTTGTGAGTCTACTATCAACTTCTAGTATATGTCTAGATCTTAGGGCTAGATTTATAAATTACATGGATAAATGAGGGAACCCCTAACTCTATTTTAAGCTATGAAGGTTGGTACAAATCTCCATCAGATCTCCAGGATGAGATCTTTTTATTTTATATCTTTCTTTTTTCCTTTAATTGTTATAAAAGGAATCAGTTCAGATTCTTCCACTTGGCTGGTCCCACAATCATAGTCCTCAAACCATTGCTTATGGAAACTGTGTGTTGCACTGGTTGGGGGAGGGGGAGAAGGATGTGGGTGGAGAATTGTGTTATCTGTCAAGAATATTCCTTTAATAATATATTCAGGACTTGGGAAATAAAAAGACTTGGTTCAGGAATTTATTTATTACCTGATCCCATTATGTTCCTACTTATATAGTGGTCATGACTATATTTTGAGTTGAATCACTCTGGAAATGTCTGGTTATTCACCCTTGCCCAGTATATGGTTACCCAAGTAAATGACTCTAGATGTGTGTGATTAATGTGTTGTTTCAGGTTGTTCCTCCTGAAGTCTTGATTGTTTTCCTTTAGTCAGTAGGTTCCAGTCTGAATATGATCTAAATTCCAAAGATAGATAAAGGACTATTATAATCTGCCTTGATTGCTTTTGATTCTATTTCCATAATTCTCTGAGGTTCAAGTCAACTTGGCTGCCACTCTAACTTTGCCATGTGTTTTGTAACTGTATCTGCCTTATTTCTGATGGTTAAGCACTACTTTTTATGTTCATTTCAAAATACTATTATCCACTTTGATGTAACGGGTATTATATTTATGCAGCATCTCCTACCATCAGCCCTCGTCTGGCAGAGAAAAGCCACCAAGTGATGGTCTCAGTGATATCCATGTCAGCTGCATCACATTTATTTTTCTTTATTGATAAGCAGTGTTTTCAAACTATTCCACAGAACACAATGGAAGGCAGTATGCCCTACTTTTAGATATTTTTCTTTCTTTTTCCACCATCTACCATGGTCATTCTGGAATTTCTACTTCTCTATTGTAGCCCATTACATCATCCAAGGTCCAAGAGATATCTTGACAGCAATTAATGCCATCTCCTTGGTTTTTGCCAGCATGTTAAATTATGTGTCCTAGAAGTATGCTTACATATGAATAACTCCTTAGTTATCCAAATTTATGCTTTACTTGATTCAGTGATTTAATCCAGTAATTCGGTCCCATAATTCTCTCCTAGCACACTCTAGGTATAATTTCCTTCTTCTTTCAGGAGGCATACCATTTTTTTCTGCTAAGACATTGTGTAACTAATCTATTTATGGGTCTAGTGAGAAGAAAAGAAGGTGAATGTCAATATTGAGTGGAGTCAATGTCATCTTGAGAGTTCTTTGAATCATTTTCAATAAAGAGAACACTAAACTTTGAAAGGAAAGCATGAAACACTTCTGAAGGCCCAGTAGATTCAGAGAATCTAGAAATTCAGTATTTTTGTGCAAACAAGAGTGCCTATTTTCTAAGTCTCTGTCTTACTCCTTCGAAATCACAGCTGTGATCTTGGAGTAGCAGTGTTGTAAGGTTTGAAAATTTGACATTATATGTAGCTCTATTACCCTTATAATTAAACCCTGATCCTAATCCTTATCTTTTACTGTCCTTCAGCAACAGGGAATTAGGAGCTTTTTACATGCTGCCAAGAGATGATCTGGTTTTCATATTTAGCCTTAATTTCAGATGATATCTCTGCAGAGTCTTAAGGAAAAATAAAACAGACATGTAAAAAAGGAAAATGTAATCTTTTAAAGTAGCACAGGGATCAAGTCACATTGATCCCTAGAAAAAATATGTAATCCTAGTATATTGTCTTTACAGTGAAAATGTATGCATAAAATTTAATAAATATTTGGTAATTATTTCTCAATGATTGGAATAAGCTAAAAAGCTTGACTATAATTGATGTTATAATTAAGTTTTCTAAGCTAACCTTAAAATCTTGTCAGCTTCATAATATAAAATTACAGTTCAATTTGACCAAATTTAAGAGAGGGAACAAAGAAAATAATGGAGAGAGGGATAGGTGGTTCATATTGTTTATTCTATGTAGTGGGAGTCCATGAAGCATCATTTAAAGTAGATGAAATAAGAAATCTATATTTAATTACTTAAAACTGAACAAAAGTAAATGAATGACTTAATATTGGAAGGATAGGTGAGGATTTTGTCAATAAAAATCTTCATTTTGATAGCAGGCAATTCATTAATTATATAAAATAGTAAATAGCAAATCAAAAATTAGCATTACAAATATATAAACAGAGGAAATTACCGTAGTTTGACATACAATGTTTAAAAATTATTCTTTTTGTTTACTTACTAAGAGAGAGAGAAGGGAGAGGGTGGTGGTGGGGAGAGAAAGAGAAAGAGAGCGAGAGAATGCCAAGCAGGCTCTACACTGTGAGTACAGAGCCCCACATAGGGCTTGATCTCATGAACCATGAGATAATGACCTGAGCCAAAGTCAAGAGTCAAGCACTTAACTGACTAAGCCACCCAGGTGCCCCAATGTTTAGAAATTATTACTAACTAGAAATGAGACTAGAGTTGGCAATGCTATTTTTTTGGTAAGAAACTCACTATACAACATGATTTTTTACAATGTTTATAGAATATTTAAATATAAGAGAAAGGATTGTAATACCTATGAAAATTATAAAAATCGGCACAAACTTTGATACTCAATTGAGAATTTGTCTTAAGAAAATAATTCAGCCTAATAAAAAAGCTATATATATAAAATTTTTGATTGCTGACTATATATAGTATTAAAGTGTGTAAAGAACCGATAATGAAGGGATAATGTGTAAATATTAAAATATTATAAAGACTGAAGGAATGTATGGTTATATAGCATATTGAAGGAATACATAAATGCATGTACTCCATTGCATTTGTTCATTTAGAAATAGTAAAAAACAAAACACAGCTATTTTAGATAAGATGGTAGTTAATGGTGTTTTTATATTGTTCTGTTTTATATAGTTTTTTGGCTCTCTAAAACTTGCAAGGAATAAAGGCCCTAAAGGGAAGAGACTATAATGACAGATTTAGGTTGGGAAATATAATGAGGATGACAATCTAAAGATCAAATTGGGGAACCTACTTAGAGCAAAGAATCAGAATTACTTAGAGGGAAAAGGTGGAAAGACATGGCCCAAATATTGTAAGATTTGGTCATAATAAGGGATAATCAAGCCATTATATATCCTCAAGTTTGTGGCAATTACCAGGTAAAGAAGCAGAGTAAACACCCTCAGTTCTGAGACAAGAAATGGTTCTCTGCAAAAGCAGTGGTCCCACTAATGCACTATCCATTCTAGGTAGGACCACGAATTCCCGAAAGTAACAGTAACTTTCATTCCACCTGAAAAACAGGTGCCCTGGTGGGTTGGGGGGGAAGGGTGGTCTTTGAGGGCTAGGTGAAGTGCATGTTGAAGTAATCTCCATCAGTAGCTAAGGAAGCTCATGAATCTATCGTGACCCTGTAGTAATGTACTTGCTGATATGCTGTATAGTTATGGCCTGTGATATACACATTATTTTGTTACTTTTGCACTGGATATATAGGCAAATAGTTTAAAAAATAAAATAAAAATAATAAAAACAAAATCCATAGTTGCATACACACATCCAACAGGGATAAGACATTTTGGGTCATTATAGAAGAGGGACAATAGTAGCAGTGGAATATAATAAACCAGATTACCCACTTCCCTCCTCTAAATCTTAAATAAAGGCGAGAATTTGATCTTTCTCATACACAGAGCAGAATAGGACAGTTACTTGCATATTCTCTGGTGAAATCAGCCTTTCCTCCACCATTACCCTGTTGCAGAAAGACCCACTTCCCCCACACATGTAGCACTTAAACCTTTTACTTTTACTTTCTTTTTGTATAATTGTGGATATCTATGATGAGGTAAGGACTGACCCAGCATGCTAAGCTTTAGAATTATTTCTGAAATTTACTTTTATTTTGTTAAACTTAGCTCTTTTTAATACCCAAGAACCTGATCAAACTGAAACAGTTTGCCTGATTTTGAACAAAGGGAGAAAAATGATAGGAATTAGCTGAAAACAAGGTTGTATTTTTATTAAGCCGAAAGGTGATAATTATAAAATCAGTAGACAACACATTAACACAGAAATACAAATAACCTAGAGTATGAGTAGAAAGGCACAATATTTCCATCTCTAGTAATGTCTGTGTTTCAGAGATAGCAATAGTCAAGCTTTAAAATTCTCAAATGCTTCACTCCGCCTCTGGGGATTGTCGCCTGGTTGGTGATAAAAGTGGCTTGATTCAAGTGGGATTGTGGTACTATTTTTGTAAGGTGAATTAACTCTTTATAGTCAAAACACACAGGACTTATTTTATTTACTTTTTATAAGAAACTAAAATTCATAATCGATAGTGCACATTTTCAAGGAAAGAAACTTTTATGGCTCATAATGAATATTGCTATCAATTTAAAGCCTTGACATCTCTTTCTCTAAATATTATTTTTATTAAATATCACCTAACACTACTCTGGGCATTTTTCACAGATCCTGGCTCTTTATTTGTTTTTGTTTATCTTCCACCTGCCACATAGATGATAGATCTGCTGGACAGATGATAGATGTGAAACACCCAACCATCGCACTTCTACCAATTACCAACTTGTTAACATTTTCAGTTTTCTCCAGCAATGAGCAGTCTTTCCCTATATAAATCTGTTATCATACCATTCTCTTTCAAATACAGGTTCTGCACTTCCTTCCTCTTTGCCAAAATGTAATTGAAAAGAGAGATCTGTCATAATTCTGTGGTTTTACAATACTTGCTAAGTCAACTCTTACACAACCTAAAGCCAGACAAAATTTAAAAAATCATTTTGTTCTGTACAATATGAACAAAACGAAATATGGACTTCAAGAGTTAAACAGGGGCATCTGAGTGACTCAGTTGGTTAAGCGTTTGACTTTGGCTCAGGTTATGATCTCACAGTTTGTGAGTCCAAGCCTGGCATCTGGCCTTGTGCTGACAGTGCAGAGTCTGGAGCCTGCTTCAGATTCTGTGTCTCCCTCTTTCTCTGACCCTCCCTTGCTCATGTCTCTCTCTCTCTCTCTCTCTCTCTCTCTCTCTCTCTCTCTCAAAAATAAATAAATATTAAAACATATTTTTAAAGAGGAATTAAATTTATTTACAAAAAGCCCCAACAATCCTGAAAATGATTATTTCAAGGCACTTGAGGTAGGGACTCATGATTACCATTTATAAGATCAAGACATAAAAACACAGCATGACAAAAGATCACCTGGAGGCCATGAATCTTTAAGTTGTGATCACCATTTTTCTATTTAGAAATATACAGTAAGTTCACCACAAATTGTGTAAACATGTTACTGGGCCACATTCAGCCAGAATTTAAAAGAAGAAATCCTGTCAAAATAATCCCTTTTCCTTAAGACACAGTGACAGATATAAGCGATCAAACAAATCACAGTACACATAATCTATCTCAAGTTTAGAAAGTCTCCTGAGTCTGTCCTGCAAACCATAACATTAAACATCCTGGAAATATATGACCTTGGCTACAGAATTATTGAGGGGCTCAACCACTGGTTCTTGGTTTTTAGTGGATTATGTCAACTGAGTAAGGGGAATAAAAGATGCCTTTAGCGATTGTTTCTTGACTCAGTGATATTTATTACTGCCATCCATAACCTAGATTGATACTTTCTTTCAGAAAAAAATGTCCTTATTGCTTGCTAGGGACCCTGGGGACAGGTAATTACCCAATCTGCTATTTACCATTTCATCTTTGTCCCCCATACCTCATTGAAATCACATACATATAATTCCCTTTCCTTTGATGACTATTCTCATTTCCATTATTTACCCTCTTTTAAATTATAAGTAAGGAACATAAGGAAATATTATTCATCATCTTCTTTGATGTGCTACAAAGTCACATTGTACAGTTTGCAAATGATGAATGAACTAATGCAATTGATTTTCAAATATCTCTGTTCTTAAGACATACATAAATTATATTTATAATTCCGCCTTGGAAGACTCCTCCTCAGGAGTTACTGATTCACTGAATGTGACTTGGACCCTGAGATTTTATACTTCCTACTAGTGCCCTAAAACTGGGTATGTTTAGTTAATACTAAGTTAAAATAATATAATATAATATAATATAATATAATATAATATAATATGCCCTTCAGGTTTTCAAATCAGAATGCAGAGATAAGATACAAGATTAACAGTTAATGCTTTGCTTTACCGATTCCTTTCACTGAAGTAGTTGAAATTCTTTTTATAATCTATTTATAATCTGCATTTGGGTTGTTATTAGTAAGGCAAAACTTTTATGGAATGTTTACAAATGAGTACTATATCATCAAAAGTTACATATTTTTAAAAATATTTTTTTATGATTAATTCTTTTGTACAAAAGTTTATTCTTAGGGCCACCTGGGTGGCTCAGTTGGTTAAGTGTTCTGACTCTTGATTTCAGCTCAGGCCATGATTTTATGGTTGGTGGGATCATCCCCCACTTTGGCTCTTTACTGAGCCTGGAACCTGCTTGGAATTCTCTCTCCCCATCTCTCTCTCTCTCTGCCCCTCCCCTGCTAGTGCTCTGCTGCATGTGCTCGCTCTCTCTCTCTCTCTCTCTCTCTTTCAAAATAAACCTAATTTAAAAAGTTTATTCTTTTTTTTTTTTTAAACTTTATAGTTTATTGTCAGGTTGGTTTCCATATAACACCCAGTGCTCTTCCCCACAAGTGACCTCCACCAAGACCGTCACCCCCCTTTACCTTTCCCCCTTCCCCTTCCCCCCTCAGTTT
>JAQQST010000629.1:0-14984 GCA_028646485.1 Cryptoprocta ferox
GGAGGGGACAGTAAGGAGTTCCATCTTGGATATGTTAAATTTGAGATGACTCAGAGACATCAGGTGAAAATGGCAAATAAGCAACAAAATACCTAAGCCCTAGCTCAAAGAAATGGCCTGGCCTTGTGATAGTCATTGGAATGTGTTGGTAATGACCAACATGCCAGGAGAATTGATGAGATCACCTAGAGAGTGTGGGTAAGAGAAAAGATGGTCTCTGATTTACCCAGATCATTTTCACATACGTCAGTGGAGTTTAAAATAGAAATACTTACAATTTTTTGTGCCATAGACACCATAATGGAACAATGAAACCTGTGGACCCCATTTCAGAATACGTTTTCTCAAGGCATAAAGTACTACGCAGGACAACACAGGAAACCAATTATTTTGAAAAATACTTATCGAAATACAAAAGTCTATAATAGAGTAAGTTATTTCTTTTCATGCATTAAATATCTAAGGAAATTAGTCTAGTAACTAACACAACTTAAAAAGAGTGATGAGCATAAATGATGGTTTCTAATACCTAACACTGGAATACAGTGTAAAAAAAATGTTATTTCTGCCAATGACAGACACTGGCATTCACAGCCTGTCATGCATGTGCCTATACTCAAAAGGAAGGCAATATTAAATGTTAGTAGAAGACACCTTCTACCTTCAAGGAGGTTACTGTGTGGGTCCTGGGAGTGAGGGAGGGTGGAGAAGTCATACAAGTCTTTGGACCATTGTACTGTCGGGGCAGAACACTGGCGGGGAAGGAGAGCTTACTGAGGGAAGGGAGACTGCGGAGGCCTTGGGAAGTCTCGCAGACGTCTCTCCAGGCTTGTTAGTAAGGCAGTATGTGTTTGACATTGCAGATGAAGCGACAACACAAAAATGTGTATGGAATCAGGGACAGAGCAATCAAATGCAGCAATAGCACAGTTACTCTGTGCATTGACCTTATCCTCTGCATTATTTCGTTTCTCAGAAAGGCAGGGAAAATGCAGGGACTCACAGCTCCCGTGTCTTCCCCTCTCTCAAACAGCATCCTGACCTGACCCACAGAACCAGAATATAAAGAATCTTCTGAACTTGCTAATAGGTATGAATGGAACTTACTTCACCTAGATCACTGCATGGTTTGGTTCCTTATTGTATTCCGGTCACGGTTCATACATGATCTTGTCCATTAGACCTTCCGTCAATGACCAATACAAAACAGTCTTTATCTCCATCACTCTCTCCATGCTTTTTTCCATGGTACTTACCACTGCTTTAAATTCTGCTCTGAGGAGGGGTGCCTGGGTACCTGAGTCGGTTAAGCATCCGACTCATGATTTTGGCTCAGGTCATAATCTCATGGTTCATGAGTTTGAGCCCCATGCTGGGCTCCATGCTCAGCATAGAGGCTGCTGGGGATTCTCTCTCTCTCCCTCCTTCTCTGTCCCTTGCCTGCTCATGCATGCATGCTCTCTCTCAAAATGAAGAAAAATTTTAAAAAAGGAATTCATTCTTTAAAAAAAATGGTATTCTGAGGAGAGAACACTAGTTTATTGTCAGACTCCACCACAAGTAAGCTGTCTAAGGGCTGTGACTTCTTGTTCACAGCTATTTCCACAAGGGCTAGACAAGTGACTGGTGTGCAGTCACAACTCACGAAATGAGCGAATCCACATATTGATTAAGAATGTATTTGTCCTGGGGTGGTTGTAGCTGTGACTGTCACCCTGACTCACGTGCCCCCCATGTTCCTCAATAACCCTCCTGTATACGTAACCTACCATCCTTGCCCTTGTATATGCTATACAAAATGGCCCTCAGGGCTACATCTCCCCGTTCTGACCCCATCTTCAGTTTAACTTATTTGCCTTCCCTCACTGAAAAGCTAAGACCATGGAATAGAAACTCTCTTTAGATGTTGCACTCCAACATAACACCCTGCTTATCTCTGAGGACAGCAACACCATCACACTCTATATCCTGACCGTGGGCTAGAACAGGACTTTGTCTCGAAATTCTATTGACACGGCAGCTGGAAAGCCCTTTGGCAAAGACATCAAGCAAAAGCTTCAAAACACCACCAGCTCCTGCCTCTTCTCTGATTGCTGGATCCCAAAAGCCACCATACCTTCCTATTCTCTGCCAACTGCATCTCTCTGGGCTCGTCCACCACATCCACTCCTTTATCTCTTCCACTTTTAAATTTCTCTACATAGCGACATAGGTAAGAAAATGAGAACCTGCCAAGGCAGCACAATTGAGAGAGTATAAATTCAAGAAAATACTGGGGCGCCTGGGTGGCTCAGTTGGTTAAGCGTCTGACTTCAGCTCAGGTCATGATCTCATGGTTCATGAGTTCCAGCTGTGCCTTGGGCTCTGTGCTGACAGCTCAGAGCCTGCAGCCTGCTTCAGATTCTGTGTCTCTCTCTCTTTCTGTGCCTACCCTGTTCATGCTCTGCCTCTCTCTGTCTCAAAAATAAACACTAAAAAAAAATGTCATTCCAGGAGTACCTGGTGGCTCAATCAGTTGAGCATCCAACTCTTGATTTCAGCTCATGTCATGATCTCATGGTTCGTGGGTTGGTGCCCTGTGTTGGGCTCTGCACTGTCAGTGCTTAAGATTCTCTCTCTCTCACTCTCTTTGCCCCTCCTGTGATCATTTGTTCCTCTCTCTCTCTCAAAATAAAATAAACTTGAAAAAAAAAGGAATGTCAATGTAAGAAGTTGGGAGTCATGACCATTTGGAGGGTGTACATTGGGGCATATATGTAGATTAGGTTTCCCAGAAATATTAAAGCACACACAGCTGGGGGTTGAGTATGGGAGGGTAAAAACAACAACACTTAGAATTATTATGATTTTGTTATTAAAACTCAAAGTTTTGTGTACTACCAATGCAGAGATCTCTGGAAAAGAAGGAAAAAAGGAAGTTGATTTAGAATGAATACCATGATTATTTTTTTATCTCAAGTGGATTTCTCTGTAATAGGATAACTACTTATGATCAGCAGTACACTTTTTTTTAAGTTTATTTATTTATTTTGAGAGAGAGAGTGGGTTGGGGGGACAGAGAGAGAGAGACAGAGAGACAGAGAGAGAGAGAATCCCAAGCAGTCTCTGCACTGTCAGGGCAGAGCCTGTTGCTGGGCTCGAACTCACAAACCATGAGACCAGGACTTGAAACCAAGAGTTGGACGCTTAACTAACTGAGCTGCCCGGGTGCCCCAGATCTGCAGTACCTTTAAAATAAACTAATATATGAGCTGCTCTCACAGGACAGTAAAACATATTCTTAGGCAAGACAATTGCAACTTCCCACTGCTTGTCAGCCAAAACCGGGCACCAAAGCAGGACACAGATCAAACTGCATTATATCATCAAGTGTTCAGCACTACTTTTTGCCAAGTGCTACCTTTTTAAGTCTTGCTTCTGATGGGGAACACTCTCTAGCAAGCCTGTCAAAATTCATGACTATAAAAGCTGAACATTCCGAGGGTCCTTGGTGCTTCTGGGCTTTTGCACAGAATGTTCTCTCCACAAGGAAACTTCTCTCTCCATTCTTCCCTCTTCCATCCCTTTACAATCGGGCTAAACATCTCTCCTTTGTCACCCACATGCCTGTCTTTAACCATTGCTCATCCATCACGTTATTGTTTAGTTGTCTGTGACCCAGGGGTCTCCTGTTTGCTGCTATCATCTATGAAACTGAGGCAGACTAATTTCTTTGCTGGCAAGTAGAATAAAATCTCAGACCTGTCATAGATCTTGACAGAAGGAAAGATCTGGAAGTCCAAATAACCTAACCAAATATATACCTGCTTTCTGACACCTGATACTGCATTCCATTCTCTGGATTGACTCTATACCTTGCTAAACTCCAAATAGTCCTAGAGGAAAAACAACAAAAATAATTATCCCATAGGAAAAAACAAAGATTCTAACGATATAATGAAAAGGATACCGCTGAGTCACTAGAGAAAGAAATGGCAACATGATGAGGGTCTGGAATTGCCCAAGGTAAATTTGCCGTGACCAAATTATCTTGACACTCATATTTCTGTCCTGGCTTAGCCATATTTATATTTTCAGTATTCATTCTGGAATTTCCCTAAATTCACCAGCCTCAACACTGCAGAAAATACCTATAAACCGTGTGGGTTTTTTCAAATTTAAAAATAATTTTAAGAGAGACAGATGCAGCATGAGTTGGAAAGGAGCAGAGAGAGAAGGAGAGAGAAAATCCAAGTAGGTTCTGTGTGGGCAGATGTGGAGCTCGGACTCACAAAACCACAAGATCATGACCTGAGCCAACACCAAGTGTTGGACACTCAACTGCCTAAGCCACTCAGATGTCCCTTTTTTTCAACTTTAGATAAAATAACCTCTTTTAATTTGATTTATTACCAAAATCCTTTTGCAGTTTCAAGAAGGCTTTGGTTTCTAACATTTTAGTATGTTTTAGTCTTGCAATAATTTAAGGAGGTGAGCTCCTAAATCATCAAGTGCAGTTAATCAGTACAAGAATGAATACTGCCTGTCAAGTATATATGTTTTTATTCATACTGAAAAAAATTTGAATCAATATTAGTTCATACAATAATGTTAAGAAAAAACAAATTCTTCTGGGATGGCTGGGTGGTTCAGTCAGTTACTTTTCTGACTTCAGCTCAGGTCATGATCTCATGGTTACTGAGTTCGAGCCCTGCGTCAGGCTCTGTGCTGACAGTGTGGAGCCTGCTTTGGATTCCCTGTCTCCCTCTCTCTCTGCCCCTCCCCTGCTCCTGCTCTTTTTCTCTCTCTCAAAAAATGAATAAACATTAAAAAAATTCTTCTCAGTAATATTTTCTATTTGTCATTTAAAAGCTCCAAATACTTCCTGGGTAATATCATAATTCATGCTGACATTACCCTTGGAAATGAATAAGCATATAAGTTATTTTCTCTATTATATAATTAGGGACCTGAGGCACCCACCTGAGCATTCAATTGTTTTCCTAAGGAATACAGCTTTTTAAACTATATATAGAACTCAGCATTTGATCATAGTGCCTATATCTGGACAGAGTCTATAACAAGGCCCCATGGGTGTAATGATAGAAAAGTTTCTACAAATTTTAACAGCTTCCTGAAATATTTACATTAAAAGTCTGTAATTATGCTTCTAAACACCATGAATTTGGCAGTCACATTCAGGTAAATATTTCTAGCATTCTGTGTATGAGAAAGTATACATGTGTCAACACTGTAGTCACAAAATATGTTTTTTAGTGTTTATTTATTTTTGAGATAGAGAGAGAGAGAGAGAGAGAGAGAGAGAGAGAGAGAGAGAGAGAGAAGGAATCCAAAGCAGGCTTGGAGCTTTGAGCTGTCAGCAAAGAGCCTGACACAGGGCTTGAACCCATGAACTGTGAGATCATGACCTGAGCTGAAGTCGGACACTTAACTGACTGAGCTACTCAAGCACCCCAAAATGTGTTTTCATTAAAGTAATTAACCAACAGATTAACTTTCACTATAACACTTTAAAGAGTTCTCTAGGATTTCAGCTCAGTGGTCTGGGAGTTCTCTGTGGTTAATGTACTCTCAGCAGAACTTGTGAGCTTCTGATCAGAAAGATGGAAATATAAGAGGGAAGAAAATATGTCAGTCATGGACAGAGTGAGGGAGAGTGTGTTAAAACCGCATCTGAGAGTGTGGTCCTGGGGAACACACCTGCAACAGTGGATTCTGGGATCAGTCAATTTCAAGAAAGAAAACACTAAGTTGGAGTTGTACAACTTGCTACCCACTGGCAGGAAGGACCTCTACTGTTAGTAGGAGATGGAGCAGTAGAATCTCTGGCACATGTGGCAGCCCACTAGCTAAAATTTTCCAGAGCCCTGAGGTCTCCTAGGTGGTTAAGCCTCCAACTTCAACTCAGGTCATGATCTCGCAGTTTGTGATTTCGAGCCCCGCGTTGAGCCTGGAGCCTGCTTCAGATTCAGTGTCTCCCCCCGCCCCTTCTCTGCCCCATCTCCACTCATGCTTGCTCTCTCTCTTTCTCTCTCTCTCTCAAAAATAAATAAACATTAAAAGGAAAAAAACTCTCCAGAGCCCTAAATTAGGATGTGAGGCAAGTGGAGGAAAACACATTAGCTGGTGCATTGTGCGAAGCATCTGAGAAATAGGAGAGACGTAGTAACAATAAATAACACAATGCAATTGGGTGGTTATTGCTAAGAACGATTGATATTCTGAGAAAAGATCAAGAAAAGCTAAGAGGGATTAGTCTCTGACTGATAGTTAAGTGAAAGTCAGAGGGCCTCCTTGCTAGCTCACAACCCCTAATCTCTTGCAGAGGGCAGAAAACATTGGAGGCCAGGTCCAAGACTTAGTATTTGGAGTAGCCCAACTCCAAAGAAGCTTAAACCATCAACCAAGGCAGTTCTGCTCTGCCAGAATGAGAGCCCTCTGTGGAAGAATGGGACCCAAGCAGCTCTCTAGGGGATCCAGAGCAGACAAGGCTCTGCTGAGCGCCCATACGGCAATGTAAGAACTCAGTTACTTGGGCCTATCAGACTCCATGGTATAAAGGGGTTTGGTAGTGGGAAAAGATGACATGAGGAACTTATGGAAACCTCCATTGACATCACAATGCAAACTTCTTAAACAAGGCCATACTCTCTGTATCATAAAGCTATAATCCTAATTCCATACAAACTTGTAATATTTTGCTTTAACTTATGGCTTCTATATTGCTTTCATGGTTATTCATTTTAAAAGCTGAAAAGTTTTCCTATTAAGTTCATATAATATAATTTACCTTTTATGTTATTAAAAATGAGGGGTGCCTGGGTGGCTCAGTTGGCTAAGCAGCCGACTCTTTACTTCAGCACAGGTCACAATCTCACAGTTCCAGTGTTTAAGCCCTGAGTAGGGCTCAAAGCTCAAAGCCTGCTTGGGATTCTCTCTCTCTCCCTGTCTCTCTGCCCCACCCTCACTTGTGTGCATGTGCTCTCTCTCTCTCTCAAAATGAATAAATTTTTGTAAAAAGCTCATGTCTGTGTTTTTATGCTATTACATACAATAAATACTTTGATGAACATTTGGCACATGTAACTTTATATTAATTTGAATTATTTCTATAGAGTTAAATACCAGTAGTAGAGTGTTTGATACAAACACATGAACATTTCTATGTCTCTTGATTATTATCATTATCTTATTTTATCTGCTCTCCAAAATTCTTGTAGCAATTATAGTAATTTAAATCATTTCAATAGGGCATCAAATCCTCAAAAATCGAAGTAACTTACCCCCTCAAAAAAGCACTTCATCAGTAACAGAACTGGTATTAGAATCACATCTTTAATAGCATGACATTAATTTATTGAGTACACACTTAAACATACAAGAGAAAAATGAAATCATGGGCTTGGTTTTGCCAAGAAGAAAGTAGATTTTACTCAGTCCAAAGGATAATAGGGACTTAATTTGATGAGGTTTCTTCAGCCCGAAATACATTTTCCTGATTTTCTCCTTACTTGCAAACTTCTACCCATTCTTCTTTAAAAGGTTTTTTTAAATGTTTATTTTTGAGAGAGCACACATGCACACATCAGCTCATACACACATATGCGCACGCACACACACACATGTGTGAGTGGGGGAGGGGTAGAGAGAGGGTAACAGAGGAGCCCAGTATGGGGCTCAAACCCATGAACCATGAGATCATGACCTGAGCCAAAGTCCAATGCTAAACAGATTGAGCCACCCAGGAGCATCTACCTATTCTTCTTTAGAGAAGAACTCAAAATTTAATTTATGTAAGAAAACACACTTTACCTCCAGATTAGTTAGGTTTCCTATAAGATACTGTCATTCCAGACTAACTTCCTCTTGTAGAATCTACCAAAACTATAATTAAATCATTAATATTTAATTACTTTCCTAATAGAACATTAGCTAGCTAATTTCTGTCTTGTTCTTCACTAGATCTACAATATCTAAAACAGTGCTGTACACAAAAATTGATCAATATTTATTGAATAATAATCCAATACATGGATAGTAGTACGGATGGTCAAATTATCATTTAAGCAGTACTGAATCAACGCTCACCAAAAATACTGTTAGTGTTAGCTCTCTTTTTTCTAAAAATCTATAAGGAAACCAATTCAAGATGATGCATTCATATAAGCCTTTTCCTTTATTGACTCCAAAACTCATGGTGAAATGACAGTAAAAGTATACAATAAATAATAAAATACACCACAAAAATAGAAAATATGTCACCACTAATGAAGGAAAAAAGTTTTGGTGGTGTAATGGCAGACAAATCATATCAGACAAAATGACTACCCAAAGTATTAACAGAAGAAGACCATTGCAGAGATGGGAATTGTTTAGCCTGGTGAAGCCCTGAAAAGATTTCAAGCTTGGAGTTGGCAGATATTGAAAATAGAAATGGGGTATAGGGAAGCACCATGTGTTCACTTGCAAAGTTACTGATAACATATCTGGATCTGCTCCCAGCTACCCCCCTCAAAGGTAATTCATGAAGAGAAAGATTTTCCTAGTGACCAATCATGACATGAGTGTTAAGAAAGGGGAGAAAGGCAATTGAGAGCCTGCAGTGACTCTAAACCTCCGCGGTAGACCTGTGGGGGTGCACTGCGTAAACCTTAACAGATGAACAAAGGGGAAGGGAAGGAAAAGATAAAAACAGAGAGGGAGGAAAATCAAAAGAGACTCAAATACAGAGAACAGTCTGAGGGTTGATAGGGGTGAGAGGTGGGTTAAATGGGTGACAGGCTTTAAGGAGGGAACTTTTCGGGATGAGCACGGGGTGTCATCTGTAAGAGATGAATCACTGGGTTCTACTCCTGAAGCCGAGACTACACTGTATGTTACCTAACTTGAGAATAAAAATAATTCAAAAAATGTAAAAGTGAAGCAAAACCCCAGAAATAAACCATGTTCACATGTTCCCCACCAGAGGGCAGAATGCTTACCTTAGCAGCTGGTACAAATCAAGGAGTGCCCGAATTTTCCCCAATTTTGCAACAAAAAGGTAGACTTCGGGTGACAAAATCCATGTCCTTGAAGGAAATTCATATCCAGGTATTCTACTGCGAGAGAAGTCTTGAGGATATGCAGATAGATGAATGGTGACTACTATCTGTCCATGCTTAACAGCCAGAAGTCTTTATCTATAAACATGAGTGGTCACACAAGGATATCCACACTATTTCATAAAAATAACAACATGCAAAAAGAACATTCAGTTTTCAAGTTTTAAAAAAAGACTCATAGGCCAAATACAATGTTGTAATAAATAGATGATAACACTATTTAAAAAGGAAAGAACTAGTTTTAGGCTGAGGGATTAAAGATTATCACTGAAAGACTTTTTCTGTCTAGGATTTAGACAGGAGGAAAGAATATTGTGTCCACCAAAACAAAAAAAAAATAAAAATAAAAAACACAACAAAAAATGCTGGATACTTTTTTTTTAATTCTAATTTTTTGGGGGCACCTGTGTGTCTCAGTCCATTGAGCATCCGATTTTTGGGATTGGCTCAGGTCATGATCTCATAGTTTGTGAGTTAAAGCCCCCCAAGTCTCTCTGCCTCTCTCTCCATCCCTCCCCTGCTCATGCTCTCCCCCCCAAAATAAATAAACTTTTAAAAATAAAAATAAAACAAAATTCTAATTTTTCTTGAACCTGTCAAAAAGGTTCCAAAGTCATCAATCAGATAACCTAAAATTCAAGGGAGGAAAGACACTTCCTTAGAGAGATGGTATGCAAGCCTTGACTCACCTGTGGCAGAACATGGAAACAAGAAATTCAGGTATGAAGGAAGCAGGTTATAAGATTTTAACAATCCAGGCAAATTTATTTTAATTGCTCTATCAGTCAGCATTCTCCAGAGAAACAAAACTAATAGGACGTTAAGAAAGGGAAAGAGATAGAGTGTGTGTTTAAGGAACCGGATCCCTCAATTATGGAAGCTGGCAATTCTGGAATCTGCAAGATGGGCCAGCAGGATGGAAATCCAGGGGAAAACCAATACTGCAGGTCCAGGACAAAGGCCTCTGATGGCAGAATTCTCTCTGGCTCAGAAGTCAGACTTCTGTTTGATGCAGGCCTTCAACTGATTGGATGAGGACAAGCCATATAATGGAAGCCAACTGGAGGCACACAAAGTTCACCTATTTGAATGTAATCTTCTCCAAAAACATTCTCATATGAAACATTCAGAGGGACATTGGACCACATATCTAGGCACCCGTTGCCCAGCCAAGTTGACACATAAAATGACCCATCACAATCGCTAAAGGCTGAATGTGGGCTAGAAGGAGAGAAGAGAATTCTGGCAAGCTATAAACATAGGCCATTTTGTTTCTGCTCTTTACCAGTGACCTCTGCTATGTGCTCACAAAAAAGACTGGAGGCACAGTGGGAGGCTGAGGAAAACCTTCCTTGGTGGGCAGGTCTATAGAAATAAAGAGATGGTCATTGCAAGAAAAGCCTGAAGTCCCAAGAAGAGGCCCTTCCCTATGAAACAACCCTAAAGCACCTTAAACATGAAAGGAAGTCCTATCACCCTGGGGCAAAGGTGAAGATTCACTATGGCTGAGAGAAAGTAAAAGAGAAAATCCTACCCTGGGCAGGGGAGCAACACATATTCCTGGGGCCAGAATTTCATACCAATAGAATCCTGTATCAATCTAATATGTACTTATGAGGAAAGGCAGCAACACTGCACTAACACAAAATCTGCAAAATATACAAGGCAGAGATTGGCTGCCACAGATATAAAAAGCAGGATCACCGGGGTGCCTGGGTGCCTTAGTTGGTTAAGCATCCAACTCTTGGTTTCGGCTCAGGTTGTGATCTCATGGTTGCGAGTTCAAGACCCATCTGGGGCTCTGTGCTTGTAGCATAGCTCATGTAGGATCCTCTGTCTTCCACTCTCTCTGCCCTTTCCCTGTTCTCACTCTGTCTCATTTCTCAAAAGTAAATAAATAATAAAAAAATAAGTCTATAAAAAACTTTACAACTAATAAAATTAAAAAGAAGAAGAGGAAGAAGAAGAGTTAGAAGCAGCAGCAGCAGGATCACAGAGGAAGCTCCACCTCTGAGGCCCACGGCCACAGGGCCAACTTAGGGCTCAGGCTGGAGGCTGGATCAGGACAAGAGACAACAGCCCTCTCCTCACATCAGCAGGCTAGAAGACACCCAGCACGCAACAACATTTCAGGAGGAGAGGGAAGAATGTGGAGACAGAATCACACTGGGGCACAAGAAAGAATGAAACCTGAGGCTACAAGAAAGTATCAAGAAGAACTCTGCAGCGAATCAGATTCAACTTTGACAAGAGGAAACAAGAGAGCTATTTGAGGCTGATGATGCATCAAGAGTAAATACAAGGAAAAATTCCAAACTCAGTTCACTTCCTGACAACAGAGACCCAACACCTTGTACTAAGGGCACAGCAGAGGAGACCTACCCATTTCCAGGCATAAATATCACTTCTCTCAGTCTTTCCTTGCTACACATTATCTCTATAGTCTAATAAAAAATAGGAGACATATACACAGCAAACAACTCACTGTCAAGAGATGAAAAAATCAACAGAATTGGGCTCAGAGATGACTCAAATACTCAATTCTGTAGTAGAGGACGGCAGAGGGGAGGAAAAAAAGAAGGTATAAAGCACTTTTAATAACTGAAAGCCAGGCTCAAGTCTTCACATTTTAAGGGATTTTTACACACATAGCATAATGACTTTGAAACAACCGAAACCTAGATTCATCCTAATAAAACTCAGAATGCCAAGTATGAATTAAAATGTTTAAAATCACTGAATAAGAAAAATGAGTCTACCTTCAAAAGTATAAAAACAAGATTTGCATTTATATTTTCCTTCAGCATTATTGGAAACTAGAAATGTACAATGTCTTAAAAATTCTGAAAGCAAGAGATTTTAGATCTAGAACTCTACATTTAAAATATCAGATTTGATTTTGAAAGCAAAGATAGACATTTGCAGCTATAAAAGGATAAAGATGGCTTGAAGGAATACCCAAGAAAAAATTTTAAAACATGAAATCTAATAGAAAGGAAGGGAGAGATCTAAGAAACAATGACATGAACTCAGGGGAGAATTGACGAGAAGTTGTAGAATGATATCTTTCTGGCATGTTTAGAGCACAGTCCACTCCAAACAGAGCAAATACTCAGTATGATTAAAATGCTGTGTGGTCTAAATTGTAATCTTTATTTTACTTAGATCACCAGGTGATTTGAATGCATGCCAGAGTCTGAGAAACATTAGTGTGAGTGCTCTATTTTGCTAGTTTACCCTATCACAAGTCAATTGATAAACTCAAAAGTTGATAAATCAAGAAGGCAAGGCTCAAGGATGACATTTAGAACCATGGGCAGAGGGAGTAACAAGTGGAACTAAAGACAGAAATCTTCAACCGTTATTATCTCTAGGAAGAAAGATTATAAGATGAAATAGAAGTAAATTTTTACTTTTCAGATTCCATTCTTGGCAAAGCTTGTATTTAACTATGTATGTTATTTTTGTAGCTATTATAAGGATATAAGAATGAGAATCCCAATGATTGCAAAATACTCATAGTTTCACACTGTTTTTAAACCTCCATTAACTACTTGACTTTGTTAAATTAAATTTGGTGTGCATTCAGATTGTTACGTTCAGATCATGTTTACACAAAATAAATACTAATAAAAAGTATAAAAGATTTACAACTATAGTTAAAGTTCTATTTCTTTTTAAAGTATTCAATACAACAAAATTCCATTTTGATTCAACCAAAGTCTTTGGCAGTTTCGTAGATGTGATTGGAATAGAATTAGGCTTGGAAATGTTTGCCTTTGGGAATGAAAAACAATTATTGTTGAAAAATAACTATTCATTGTTTGCATCACAACACAATAAAGTTCCAAAGAATAGGCCATTATTTCTATATATTCACAAATTGTAAGTAGTAGCTATAACCCTCGAATCCATGTTTAAACCAGAATAGTTCTAAATGAGATCAATTCCAATGCTCTACTCTACACCCTAAAAAGAATTTACCATTTCCTTGTCTTTATTATTGAAAGAAATGCCATTCATAATGTCCTGGAGTTAAAAGCACACACAAATACTTTTTAGTAGTCAGCTGTGTTATAGTAATAAACAACTCATAAATCTCAATAGGTTCTGAATCCTACCAATAGAATCCTATACCAACCCAACACCTACTTATGGGGAAATGTGCCCAAGAATGTTGTTACAACAGCAAAGATTTATTCTTCACTGTTGTTTTATGGTGGCAACTGTGGGTCTCTGCCTCCCATATCCTTTTATGCAAGGATCCAGGCTGAAGGGGAGACATCTACCTGCGACATGTAATTCTCAGAGATGGGGAAAAGATAACCAGAGAATTGGTTCAATGGCTGTTGAAGATTTGTGCCTGGATGTGGTATATCTCACTTCTGATCACACTCCCTTGGCCAAAGCCCAGTGTTTCCGGGGCAGGAATCTCTATTTCACCAGTACACACAGCAAGTTGCATAGAAATGGATAGGAATCATAATCATCTTTCACAACAGAGAAAGAAACTAGCGGGGAGGAACGTTAATATTCCATAATCCCTTTCTTTCCCTTGAACTTCACACTCTGTCACACTCACCTGGGAGATATTCTGTGATTGTATGCCAGATGATGAAGTATTACACAGAGGAACTGGAAAGCTAGAGGTATTGAATTCCTGTAGAAAGTATGGCTGAGTAAATTGAATAATGAAACATTTTTAACCTTAACTCAACAAAAATTCTGCATTTTATTAAATGGATGCCATCTCAATTTATCTTTTAATTATATGGTGAATAACAGATTTATGATTATTTCTATATGGAAGTTTTACAGGACAGTAAAAAATAAGAAATATAGGACATGTTTCAATTAATCATGGATTAAACTGGAAGCCAAATTTGGCATGAGATGAGTTCTAACTATCGATTTTTCAGTCGAGGAGGAAGAGCTATTTAATTCCCATCCAATCTATGCAAAATAGCTCAGAAAAGAATTCTGTGTGAAACATTAGAATTTGTCAGACTACGTGATTTTTCTCCATTTGTATGCAGAGTATACGCAAGCCAGACTGTTGACTCTGAATCTTTGTCCACATCATTGTACCACATGTATTAGTAAGTTTGCCTGCACGTCTTATCTGAAAAGCTATCATCTTCAGTCAACAGAATGTCTGGTGTTAAAATTCTGACACTACTGAACAACAAGTAATACAAAGGGTAAATGATTTCACCTGGATAGAGCCTATACAGTAGGAATAAAAACATGTCGCAATGGTTACTTAATGATTTTTACTATAAAATTCAAAGCTTAAAGTGTAGTTGTTGTTATAAACGCACACACACACACGCACACACAATGCACATACACATGTACCAAAAAGGTATTGACTGCTCTAAATAAGAAGTAATAAAATTGGACCAAACTTATAGTCACTCCTATTTTGTTATTTTGATTCAAATATAAAGCAGACTTGAGGAAAATGACCTTTTCTTCTTGAACTTTAAGGCAAAATACTCAATGGAGGTAAGCTTTCCAATCTAGAACCTTATGACATAGACCTAATTTCATTGTCTTCATCATCATGAGTATTACAATGGATAAAAATAACCTTGATAGACGGAAAGTCCATAGGGAGGGGATGCGACAAACCAAAATTTTTGAGGGACTACAAAAATGGGCAATAAAATATCAATGTAACTTTCTCAACTCTATTTCGTTTTGGAAATTCATTTCAGATACACAGAGAGCATTTGAAAAAGTTTTTGGCATGAAGAATGTTATATTGCAAACAGCCTTATATTTGAATCTCAGTACCATATTTGTAGTTATGGGAAAGTCAATCATTCTGTTTGAGCTTCATGTATTAAATGAGGAAAGGTAAGACATACATTGAAATAA
>JAQQST010000630.1:0-14983 GCA_028646485.1 Cryptoprocta ferox
ACTTGGATTGTTTCTACCTTCTGGTTATTGTGAATAATGCTGTCATAAACACTGGTGTACAAGAATCTTTTAGAGTCCCTATTTTCAATTACTTTGGCTATAGACCTAGAAGTAGAAGGGCTGGGTCATATAACAATTCTGTTTAGGTATTTGAGGAACCGTCATAGTGTTTTCCACAGAGACTACACCACTTTATGTTCCCTACAGCAGTGCATGGCAGTTCTGACTTACTCACACCCTTGCCAATACTTACTTTATACATATAATATATATATATGATTTTTAAAAAATATATTTTAATGTATTTATTTTATTTTGTTTACTTTGAGAGTGATAGAGTGTGTGCACACATGCGAGCAAGGAAGGGGCAGAGAGAGAGGGAGAGAGAGCATCCCAAGCAGGGTCCGTGCTATCAGCCAGGGCCTGACACAGGGCTTGATCCCATGAACTTGAAATCACGACCTGAGCCAAAATCAAGAACTGGATGCTCAACTGACTGAGCCACCCAGGTGCCCAACATATATAGAGATAGATAGACAGATAAGACACATATATATAGAGAGAGATACATAGAGAGATACATATATATGTATCTATATAAATGTATGTATGTATCTATATGTTTAATTGTAGCCATACTAGTAGGTGTGAGTGCCATCCTGTTTTTCTTTTAACTAAAGTTTTTAAGTAATTTCTACACTCCATGTGGGACTTGAATTCACGACCCTGAGGTTGAGAGTCGCATGCTCTTCCCACTGAGCCAGCCAGGTGCCTCGGCATCCTGTGGTTTTGACTTGCATTTCCCTAATGATATTTCCAGTGATGTTGAGCATCTTATCATGTGCTTATTGGTCATTTGTGTATTTTCTTTTGAAAAATGTTGGTTCACACCTCACACTGGTCAGAGTGGCTAAAATGAACAAATCAGGAGACTATCGATGCTGGCAAGGATGTGGAGAAACGGGCACCCTCCTACACTGTTGGTGGGAATGTAAACTGGTGCAGCCGCTCTGGAAAACAGTGTGGAGGTTCCTCAAAAAATGAACAATAAAACTCCCCTATGACCCAGCCATAGCACTGCTAGGGACTTACCCAAGGGATACAGAAGTGCTGATGCACAGGGGCACTTGTATCCCAATGTTCATAGCAGCACTTTCAACAATAACCAAATCATGGAAAGAGCCTAAATGTCCAGCAACTGATGAATGGATCAAAAACATGTGGTTTATCTATACAATGGAATACTACATGGCCATGAGAAAGAATGAAATCTGGCCATTCGTAGTAACGTGGATGGACCTCAAGAGTGTCATGCTAAGCAAAATAAGTCAGGCAGAGAGGGACAGATACTATATGTTTTCACTCTTAAGTGGAACAGGAGAAACTTAACAGAGGACCATGGGGGAGGGGAAGGGGGAAAACAGTTGGGAGACTCTTGAATACTGAGAACTGAGGGCTGATGGGGGAGGGGGAGAAGGGAAGGAGGGTGATGGACATGGAGGAGGGCACTTTTGGGGATGAGTAGTGGGTGTTATATGGAAACCAACTTGACAATAAACTATAAAAGAAAAAAAGAAAAATGTTGGTTCAAATCATTTGCCCATTTTAAAAAATAATTTTTATTTATTTATTTATTTTAAATTTACATTCAATTTAGTTAGCATATAGTGCAACAATGATTTCAGGAGTAGATTCCAGTGATTGATCCCCTATGTATAACACCCAGTGCTCATCCCAACAAGGGTCTACCTTAATGCCCCTTACCCATTTAGCCCATCCCCCCTCCCACAACCCCTCCAGAAACCCTCTGTTTGTTCTCTTTATTTAAGAGTCTCTTGGGGCACCTGGGTGGCTCAGTCAGTTGGTCGTCTGACTCAGGTTGTCTGACTCAGAGGCTCAGGTCATGATCTCACAATTCGTGAGCCCAATGTTGGGCTCTGTACTGACAGCTCAGAGCCTGGAGCCTGCTTTGGACTCTGTGTCTCCCCCTCTCTCTATTTCTCCCCTCCTTGTGCTCTCTCTCTCAAAAATAAATAAATAAACATTAAAAAAAAAGAGTCTCTTATGTTTTTGCCCCCTTCATGTTTTTGTATTATTTCTGCTTCCCTTCCGTATGTTCATCTGTTTTGTATCTTTAATTCCTCATATGAGTGAAGTCATATGATATTTGTCTTTCTCTAATTTCGTTTAGCATAATACCCTCTAGTTCCATTCACGTAGATGCAAATGGCACGATTTCATTCTTTTTGATTGCCAGGTAATACTCCATTATATATGGAGTACATATACTCCTATATATACACACACACACACACACACACACATATATATATATACTACATCTTCTTTATCCATTCATCTGTCAAGGGCATTTGCCTATATTTTAATTGGATTGTATTTTTGTTGTTCTTGTAGAATATATATATATATATATATATATATATATATTCTGGATATTAAATCCTTATCAGAGATATGATTTATAAATATTTCCTCCCATTCATAGACTGTCTTTCCCCTTTTTTGATATTCCCCTTTGGTGCACAAAAGTTTTTATCTATTTTTTGTTGTTGCTTGTGACTTGGATCAAAGAATCCTTTTCCAAGTATGTTTGGTTTTGAGCTCTCTACAAGTGGTATCATTCTTAATGTAATCTCCCGAAACTTGCCATTTTCTTTCAAACTTACGATTTTCCATTGTTTGTTCATTCTCACAGCTGTATAATACAGATGGTCCCCTACTGAAGATGGTTCGACTTAGTTTTTTCTTTCCTCCTTTTTTTAAAAAGTATAGTTGACATAGAATATTCTATTAGTTTTAGGTACATAATGATTCAACATTTGTATACAGTATGAAATGCTTATCATGGTAAGTGTAATTAGCATCTGTCACCACACAAAGCCATTCCAATATTATTAAGTATATTCCCTATGTTTTATATAACATCCTGGTGACTTATTTTATAACTGGAAGTTCATATTTCTTAATCCCATCACCTATTTCACCTAGCTCCTCACCACTGACTTCTGATTTTTTGACCGTATGATGGTATGAAAGCAATATGCATTCAGTAGGAACTGTGCTTTGAATTTTGATCTTTGCCCGTGCTGGTGGTATGCAGGACGATAGTCTCTTGTGATGCTCGGCAGTTTCCAGTCAGCTACGCGATCATGAAGATAAACAATCAATACACTTAATGACCGTCCTTTACCCACGTAACAATTTTGTTTTTCATTTTCATATTTAATACAGTACACTGTTAAATAAGTTACATGAGATATTCAACACTTGATAATAAAGCAGACTTTGAGTGAGATGATTTTGCCCAACTGTGATTGTTCTGACAACATTTAAGGTAGGCCGGGCTAAATTTTGATGTTTGGTAGGTCAGGTGTATTAAATGAAATTCTGACTTATAATATTTTCAACTTAATATGGTTTATCAGGATGCAGCCCCATCACAAGCTGAGGAAGATCTGTATTCCTTTATACGAATATTCTGAGTATAGTTGACACACAATGTTACATTAGTTTCAGGTGGACAACATAGTGAGTCAACATCTCTATATGTTATGCTGTGCTCACCACAAGGGTAGCTACTACCATTGGTCACCTTCCAACATATTACAATATCATTAACTATATTCCCTATGCTGTACCTTTTATTCCCATGACCTATTCTTTCTAAAACCAAAAGCTGTATCTCCCTCTCCCCTTCACACATTTTGTCCATCCTCTCAATCCCTTCCCTCTGGAAGCCATCACTTTGTTCTCAGTTTTTATTAGGTCTAATTCTGCTTTTTGCTTGTTTGTACCCATTCCCCTATTGATGGACAATTGTGCAGTTTCCAGTTATCTTGCTGTTACATCAGTGCCACCCCCAATATCTCAAAGTGATTCTTTTGTACATTCTAACTTAAGAACCACTGACCTGTTTTTTTTTTTTAATGAACAAAGCAGTATTTTATTGAGTTGTTATTAAATTTCAATTGAGTAGGACTTGGAATATAGAGGTGCAGACATCTGACTGAAGCGCACTGATTTTCCTCACCTGCTATTTGTATTAACTACTGGTTTGTAATACCGTGAGAACTGCTGCCATTGAGCACGGTGTGCATCAGCGTATAGTACAGCTTTAACCATTTTGTGTGATTTCTTGCAAAGAGCTATCAGAGAAGACACAATAAATATATTTTACTGATTTCAGGTTGGAGAAGTTTTAAGCAATAGGGAGATGTCAACACAGGGTGGGGAAGATGATTGTGAAAAGGAAATGCTTTCTTTAGAGCCCTGTCTCAGCTAGGTTGCAGGTAATAATGCAAAGAAGGACTTTTTTTTTTTTTTTTTCCAGTGCTGACAACTCTCCAAAACAGAGACACAAATTGACACTTCCTCCCCCACTCCAGTGGCAGATTTCGGGAAACACTTTGGCAGCTACAGAGGTTCATGATGTGGCCAGGCTTCTTTGGGGTTTGTAAAGAAACACTAGGCGCAACTCAACCATGAAACAAGAGCCAGCTCTTAACAGGGATATTGTTTGTGACTCTGTTACTGGAAAATGCAATGACCTTTAACAAGGCCAAAGTTGTGTAGACACAGCAATTACAAAATCAAGAAGGGGGTGGAGTTAGATACTGGAGGCATAAAAGCATCAGCAGGTGGCCCCACAGCACTGCTCTTCCATCTGGCAGGACAAACCAAAGATGAGGTGAGTCCATGGTTCTGCCGCTTCCCTCCTTCCCTCGCTCATGTCATCTTTCTCTGTGCACATCTACCCACGGGACAGCGCAGGTATGGGGGGGGCACCAAAGGAGAGATGGAAATCCAGAACAAAGAAATAGGGCTACCTGGCTAAACTACAGTGAATTAAGGGGTTCAGTTTAGCGTGCTAACTCTTCTGCTTTTCTGCATCCATGAGAACGTGAATTACTCTAAAGGATATCGTTTTCCTCGAGGTTACAAAACTTTCATCCTTACAGGCGATGCCAGAGGCTCCCATTGTAGGCTTTCTGGTATCTAAAATATGTTCATTAGCAGATTTTTTCTTTTTGGTTTTAAAAAATGTGTAAGACCAATAGTAACACATTTGAGTGACCCAATTAAGGCACTGAGATTTTATTAAAGGAAAAAATAATCTTTTTTAAACGCTGAAATAACAAGACTACAAACTTAACCAAGCAATCTCTGTGCAGTTGGCTTCTGTCAGCGGAACGGTTACCTGATAAATGTGGCCTGTGCATCGATACCCATGTCAGTGGTCATGCTTTCAGGAAGCCTGTTATCTTCTTGGCGACCTTTTGGCATTTTGGGGTTTTCTGAAGGCAAATTATAAAATAACAGGAAAACCATATAAACATTTTAAATTCTGTATATTTAAAACATCCAATTGTGGAAAAATTTAAAAAGTCGAGAATAGCACAAGAAATCCCTACTTTTCCACCTTCAAGTTACCCACATTTTATTAGCCTCTATCCTGTAGCCCAGTGCCTTAGGGGTGCCTGACAGAGGCTTCTTTTTTCAGGAGAGCTTATATATTATTAGCAATTTAATGTTTCCTAAATGTTGCCAGAAATTGAGGCCCACATGCCTATGTACCTTCCTATCTTGGTAGTTCCTCTCTGAGGCTTATGTAGAATTCCCAGCAGCATGAACATACTGGAACCCAGTGGACTGTGTATGTGGGTGGTGGTGGGAGGCAACTTTTTGGTCCTAACACTTGCATGTAGCCTCTTCTCTGGCTGGCTAATGGGAGGGATGTGTGTGTGTGTGTGCGCGCACGCGCGTGTATGTGTGAAGCAAGACCAGTTGCGCACCCCTCTTGTCTTCTCTTTGCAGAGCCCTGGGAGCTGTCGTTGCCCTCCTGTTCTGGGGGCAGCTTTTCGCAGTGGACACTGGCAATGAGGCCACGGATAACACAGGTAGGTCTTTGGTTCGGGTGGGAGCTGGATGTCCCAGCACTGCTGGGTCTCATTTTGACCCTATCAGATCTGCACCTTCTCTTTGGTAAGAGCCACTTCCTTCTTCTCATCTTAATCTCTGGTATTTCAGTCCTGTGAAGAACACTGGGGAGTCAGCCGGAAAAAAGGGGAGATGGCCTTCTCTTTGGCTTCCCTTTGAGGTGGAGGGCAGGTGATATGCAGAATAGCTTCTTCTCAACTCTTTTCATGGGTCTCTGGGATGAGTTTCTGAACACGAACCCTCTCTTCCTATTACATTCTCTTTGCAGAGGTCAGCTGCCCACAGCCCCCAGAGATTGCGAATGGCTATGCGGAGCACTTTGTGCGCTACCAGTGTAAGCCCTTCTATAAACTGCGCACCGAAGGAGATGGTAAGATCTGGACACTGTCCCTGCACCCTCCTCCATCCCGGCCTTTCCATGATGGGGGGGGGGGGGGCCAGGGGTGATGGGCCAGAAAGCTTACATGTTCTCCTTGGAACCAGAAAAGGTAGATTCTAATAGCAATTTTGTTACCAGTAGCTGTGGCATTTTTAGCAAATTAACTTTGGCTCCAAGTTTTCTCCTTTCTTAAGGGAAAGTGATGCCATGTAGCCTACTCATGTCAGAGAGTGAGATGTAGATCTAAAGGAGATGTGGTAAAAGAACCAAGGGTTGTGCTGGTGATGATGATGAGTGGCCCTTATCTAGTGAGTACTGTGTTCCCAGCACTGCTTTAACTGCTTGACGTTTATCTGCTCGCTTAGTCTCACAACATTCTCTGAAGAGATACTGTTACTCTCCTTTTGCTGATGAGGAAGCTGAGGCACAGAGAGACTGAATAACTTGCTCAAGTTCAGGTAGCCTGTAAGACAAACAGGCAGAATTTGAACCCTGGTTCCTACTCTGTACTATGTCTCCACGACCACAAATCTGTCATTCTGGGTTTCACTCCCCCCCGTTCCCCCGCACTTGGCTTCTCGTACAGCATTCCTCCCATCCCCTCCTTCCCTGCCCCCTCCTTCTCTCTTTCTCTGATTCTCTTTAAACACCTTTTCTCCTCATGCTGAGTCCAGATTCAGTGTCTTTTAACTCCTTTCTTTCCTTTTTGCTTTAGGAGAGTATATGTTAAACAGCGAGAAGCATTGGACAAACAAGGCCATTGGAGAGAAACTTCCAGAATGTGAAGCAGGTAGGAAGCCAGGGGCCCTGGGAAGCTGTAGAAGGGTGGGTGTTGAGAGTCTATAGTGTTTGGGCAGGCATCTTGATCGAAGTGTTCTAGAGGCCCATCCTTCCTGAGTGGTTTCCTCTGAGCATCTGAGGGCCAAGATGTGGGACCTGGGAGAACCCAAAATGGTCAGGCCGATAAGTGAGCATTTGGGTGATGACTCTCCAAAAAAGTGCACTAAGGATCTCGTTCATTTGGGTCTTCAGGGTATTGACTGAATTCACTGTCCACACTGCCCCCAGAGGATCAGAAGGCCCTGTGTGTACAGGGAGGTTGCCTTGGGAGTCCAGGGTCAAGTGTACAACCAGCTCCAGGAAGAACTAATTGTGGGAAGAGAGAACAAAACTAAATCCGTGGAAGTATGAGGAAGCAGGTTGGAGAGGGGTTAGGGCTTGTTTCCTGTTTTTAGGAAGAGCTGCTGCTCCTTCCCTTTCCCTGCTGGGACAGGAGGATTCTAACTACTGTCTTCTATGATTAGTGGTGCAGAACTGCTATCCTGCCTTCTACCTAAAATCTGAGTTCCAGCCAACACTGCAACAGATGGCTCTTTATTCAGAGGGAATGAATTATAATAGCTTCTCACCCTAACAGTAAATTTTAGGGAGTTGTGGACAGGTCTTTGTTGTGATAAATTGTTTAAATATACATATGGCTCATCACCTAGGGTTTGAAAATCTCAGCATTACTTGTTTTATTCATGAGTTAGAAAAGCAGGAAATAGAACTGTGTCTTAGTGATGTAAACAACTTCATAAAAAAGAGCCACTTTAAACAATGGAAATGGGAGGAACAGGTGGTAAGGCAAGGCGTGTAAATATTCCTAGCTGTGCAGAAATTAACACAACAGTTTAGACAGCAGTAATTGCCAATGCTTTGCCCCTCTTTCCCACACTGGGAGACTGCCATTTCTGCTCCTGACTTTCCTGCTTTCCTTGATAGTGTGTGGAAAGCCCAAAAACCCGGTGGATCAGGTGCAGCGGATCATGGGTGGATCAGTGGATGCCAAAGGCAGCTTTCCCTGGCAGGCTAAGATGGTCTCCCACCACAATCTCACCTCAGGCGCCACGCTTATCAGTGAACAATGGCTGCTGACCACGGCTAAAAATCTCTTCCTGGGCCATAAAGATGATGCAAAAGCAAAAGACATTGCCCCAACTTTAAAACTCTATGTGGGGAAAAATCAGCCTGTGGAGATTGAGAAGGTGGTTCTCCACCCTGACTACTCCAACGTAGACATTGGGCTCATCAAACTCAAACAGAAGGTGCCCATTGATGAGAGAGTAATGCCCATCTGTCTACCTTCAAAAGATTACGCAGAAGTGGGGCGTGTGGGGTATGTGTCTGGCTGGGGGCGAAATGCCAACTTTAATTTCACTGAGCTACTGAAGTATGTCATGCTGCCTGTGGCTGATCAAGAGAATTGTGTGAAGCACTACGAAGGCAGCACAGTGCCCGAAAAGAAGTCATCGAAGAGCCCTGTAGGGGTGCAGCCCATACTGAATGAGCACACTTTCTGTGCTGGCTTGTCCAAGTTTCAGGAAGACACTTGCTACGGTGATGCTGGCAGTGCCTTTGCCATTCACGACCAGGACGATGACACCTGGTACGCAGCTGGAATCCTGAGCTTTGATAAGAGCTGTAGGGTTGCTGAGTATGGCGTGTACGTGAAAGTGCCCTCCATCCTGGCCTGGATTCAGGAAACCACAGCTGGCAACTAATGCTGCCTGGCTGGGAGCCCTAGCCTGACAGCAAGACTTTACTCGGAAGAGGGGAAACTGGATGGGAGGAGAGGGGAGAAAACAGGGTATGAAGCAGTGCTGAGCCAATCAATAAAGAGATTTCTTTTGAGTCATTTCTGTGTTGTTTTTAGCCTCAGGCCTTTTTTGTTCTCTCATTTATGGTACAGCAGCAGCTAAGTGGTATAGAGTCTACTGGAGTGTGGCAGAAAACACCCGAAGCCAACTTGAAATCCCTAAGATGAAACAAACAGTCCTACCCTGGGGATCATACTCATCGACTGAGTGCCACCAAACGGCAGGCCTCAGAAAGGTCACTGTTGCCCTGGTTTCACAGACACGGAAGCAGACTTGGAGAAGTTAAGTGATTTGCTTAAGGCTATACAGCTGTTAGACAGTGAGGCTAATTCACTTTGAACCCAGGTCCATCTGGATATGACCTTGAGCTCCCTGCACTGCATCCTCTTCTTTGAAGTGAGCTGGGGAAAGAGTGCAGGCTGATGAGGAAGATGCTAGCTCACCGTGGGATGAAAACAAGGGTTTTGGTGCAGGCAGTATTTTATTATTTGTGCTCCAACACACCAGTGTCTTGGAAAACAAAGTAAGACGGGGTAAAGGCAGGATTGCTGGACTTGCTGAGTCCAGATCATAGCATGGCCATACATTTGCCAAGTGCCTTCAGTTCCCTGCCATCAGTCCCCAGTTTCCTTCCCAAGAGGCTTGAAACAGGTAATCTCTAATATCCCAATGAACATTCTGGAACTTGCTAAAGAGTTACAGGTCTCTTCATCAATAGGGTATGCTTTTCCCAGTTGGAAGAAACCTATCCTTTACTAGGAGCCAAATGCAAGCCACCTGAGTCTACCCTTTCACAAAGACAGGGTCTTGCTATTAAGGGTCTCCCAGAAGAAAAGTTTCAGAACCCCCGTAAACAGGAGGCTCTTCTTCTAACTTCTTCTATTCCTTCTTGGTATTTAAGCCTTCAATACACTGACCTTCCATCAATGTACCTTGTGTCCTATGAAAATATGGCTTCTCCTTCTCATGGTATAAAATGCCTGATGTCAGCATTCTTGCACCAGGGTCTGCCCTTCACTGTGAAGTTGTCCTCACGTGTACTCTCCAGATCCATCAACACTTTTCAACAGGTTAGGAGCTAGTAGAGATCAATGAAGATCTTACAACTATATTCTAAAAGCTGTGAAAGAGAGAATAGCCAGAAACTGAAAAATTATACAAATGCATAAACAAAATGCCTCTCAATACAGTTCTGCCTTTTTCTGCTGGTATAGCTTCAGCACTAAATTTTCTTGAAGAAAAAAACTCTGCTTTCTCTGATTGCACTAAGTGGCTTTTGGCCACTGTTCTAAAGGAAAATGCGAGAAAACTTTTGGCATTTTCTCAATTCACTTATCATCTCTGGCATCCTCCCCAGCAGCACCTCCTGCCCTCCTGTTCTACCCCTTGGGTTTTCGTGACACTGAACTCCTTGTGGCTCTCTGAACACGTTCTGCTGTCCCCGGCACCGGGCTTCTTCCTCCTGGCGCCCTCTCCTGAAATGCCTCCCCCTTTCCACACAAGTCCTATCCTCCTTTGAGGTTCGGGCATTATCTCCTCTACGAAGCCTCCTCCCATTCAGGAGTCATTTGTATTTCTGTAGCATTGAGCTCAGGGCAGGGCATTCAGTATGAGCTCAATCAATACTTGTGGAATGGAAGGCCACTAAGATATAAACAATTAAAAAAAAATCAGGACTTCAGGGACCCGGGGTTTTATTGTTCTTCTCCGCATGTTCACATTTCATCCCAAGGCTGGTCCTCAAAGGACACAAAGGCCCACAGCAGCCTTCCTTCTATGCCACATCAGTGAGAACGAGGATGCGCGGTCACCTCTTCCTGCAGAAAAGGCTTGGAAAGGAAGCGCCCGGTAAAGGGGAGAATGAACTTGCAGAGACAGTGCTGGTCTGCACAGAGCTGGGAGGCCGGCGTCTGCCGAGCAAGTTGATGCTGCCTGGTTCACTGCCCCTGGCTCTGCATCTATTCTCCTGTTCTAGGAGGTCAGTATCCAGAGTCCTAGTGGGGTTTTGAGAGAAGCAGGGCAGTGCCCAAGCAATGGCAGGTTATGCCAGGGCTGAAGGAAGAGCAAGAATTCTTCATGAAGTTATTAAAATGGGCAAATACCACAAAGATGTTACTTCTTTCTAATGATTCTGATATCTCTTTCCAGTCTTGAGTCCTTGGAGTAAAATCCTCTGCTTCAGAAAAAGGCAGAACTCGGACTTCTGGGAGTAATCTGCTCTTACTTACTAAGGGTAGTTATTTTTTGTTTCGCTTAAATTGGGTGCTGGATGGTAAAGGTTCAATGCCCCATTTCTCGGGCAATTTAATAACATAAAAGCTAGTCAAATGAGCAAAACGGAATACTGTTTTAAAAGTTTAAGCCAGATAGTTTCCAAAATAAAACATTTTCTCACTATCAGTAGAGAATTATTTATTCCAAGAGAAACTGAGATAACAAGGACTGGAGACAGGAGAGCATGAGATAAATACGAGTGGAGGAATGGGTGAGGGGACGGTGTGTGAGTGGGTACATCAAGGGCAGAAAATAAGTACTTCTGCTCTCATGGGAAGTGATTTTCTATTTTGCTTGTATATCAAAATAAACATAAATATGCTAGCCAACGTTTAGAAGGATTCCGTATCATCTTAAGGAAGAAAGAGAAACACAATATCCATTTTAAAAAATTGACCCCGGTCGTCTTGACTGCTCTGGGGTTTGCAGGGTACAGACGTTTAAGCATCCCTGCTCATAGAGGTGCCAGCATAGTCTTCTACTTGGGGGTGGGGTATCTTCTCCCCAAGTCAGCGCTCTTCTCTGCGGTGACGCTGAACACATGTCTGAAGGACTCCAGGAAAACGGCACAGCTGGGTTCAGGTACTGTTTCAAGATGTGCTTTTTTCTTCAACTTTGACAGTACTGAATGCACTAAATGTCTTGATAGAGAAGGTCATATTTGGGAATATTCTTGGGATCAATAGGACTTTGAACAATAAGCTTTCCCCTCATTGCTCCTCGATAAATTACTTCAACTAAATCTATGAAGTCTTGCTTGGTTTTGAAACTTCCCACAAACTTAGTGTGATCGGGAGACCTAGAGGAGCATGGGAGAAAAACAACCGCTCAGAACTTTTAGCGATTTCTCGCTGCAGACCTTCAGGATAAACAAAATGAGGCACAGTTCTGATCCTTTCTGCTCATCATGGAGACTTCAGACAATAAGTCTCACATTGATTTCTCCGTTTGTGATTACAGGGCCTATTTGATACAGGACTAAAAGCAGAGCTGTGGGCCACTGGAAGGGCATGCAAGCCCTACCATGTGAAGAGTCTCCACTTCAAAATCTACTTTAATCTCTTCTCAGCTCCTTATCAAGTAGAATTCCCTGGGCACTGGTGTGGGAATAGCCTGTTGCTGCTGCTGTTGGCTGCACCGTGCAGAGCCCATTAACTGGTTACTGTCTCTGAGTTCCCCTCATTTATACATTTGAGGGGAATTCATAGGGGGTATGAAATTGTTTTTTTTTTTCCTATTTCAAACATCAGTTATGTTTATTGTAGAAATTTTTAAGAAAAAAACATTACCAGTGAGGCCAAAGGCCGCATTTTGGTACACATTCTTCCACTGTGTGTGTGTACACATGTGCATTTCATTTTTCAAAAATCATGGTAATTGTATCATGCAAACTCTTTTGTAATGTTCCAACTAACATAAAACCTATTTCTTTCAAAGTCATTAAGCCTGTATCTACAACAGCACGTGAAATTGACATTTAGTATCCCTCTGTGGACATCTAGTTTCTTTCCAAGTATTTTGGTTCCTAAATAATGGCGGGATGAATTCAGGCAGCCAATTTTGCCCACTTTCATGATTATTTTCCGTTAGATAAATTCCTGGAAATGCAATTGTTAAGTTAAAATTTTTACATATTTAAGTTGGTAAATAGTTTCATAAATCACCTTTTAAAAAGATTGCACCAGGGGGCGTACCTAGATGGCTCAGTGGGTTAACTGACTCTTGGTTTCAGCTCAGGTCATGATCTCACAGTTCGTGAGTTTGAGCCCCATGTTGGGCTCTGTGCTGATGGTGCGGAACCTGCTTGGGATTATCGCTCTCTCCTTCTCTCTTTGCCCCTCCCCCAGTTGCATTCTCTCTCAAAAATAAATAAAAACATTAAAAAAAAAAAAGATTGCACCAGGGGCCCCTGGGTGGCTCAGTCAGTTAAAAGTCCGACTCTTGAGGGCGAGGCCAAGATGGCGGAGAAGTAGGGAGTTCCATACTTCCTGCCCGCATCTCTTAAAGAAAGAAGGGCTGAAGCCAAAGGACTCTGAACCCCAAGAGTCTGGGAGGAAAGGAGACGGTCTACTAAGAAGACAGCCTCATAAGTGCGTGATTGCGAACTGGGGAAGATAAAAACAGACTGGGACATGGCGGTGCAGAGGGGAGGTATTCCCTTCTGTGGAGAGACAAAGGGAAGAGAAAGAGCGGCTGGGGAAGTGTAGAACTGTATGTGGACAAGAGAAAAACCTTGGTCCGGGACGGAGAGGGATCCTATCATCCCATCTCTAACCACAGGGCTTTTGGACAGAGATCCTATCTCTAACTACATAGTTTTCTTTGGGCTGGGTGCCCTGGTCCCAGAAGTTCCCTCCGGGATAGACGGTATGCAAGGGACGCAGTCGGTAGTAGGAGGAACCGGTCCCCTGCTCGGACCCCTGCTAGGAAGTGCCCTGGCTTGTGGGATTACATTTCAGGCGGTATCATTAACTCGCATGGAGTGAGAGCTTGGAACATGGCTGGGTGTGGGACACAGGGCACGGCCCACCTTGGCTGCACCCACGGCACTGTGAGAACGAATCCAAAAGAGTGATTTGGGACACCTGGTTCGAGGAAAAGCGACTGGGGGGTCGCCATTTTTCTCCCCACAACCACCAAGGCAGGGCCTCAAGGATTGGCCTCCGGGCCCACAGTGGAGGTGAGACCTCCACTGCCTACACCAAACCACACCCATCTGCCCATCTGCGATGAATAGCTGCTTTCCTCAGGGAGGCGGATAGATGCTGTGGAAACAGATGGCTCCTCCCCCAAGACCAACACTGCTGCATTGCCGTGATTAACTCTAGATCAATTCTTGCTATTCAGATATAGTCTCCCTTTTCTCATTCTTATCTCTCCCTTCCTCTGGGCTGGTTATTCTGCTTACAGGTTTAATTAAACAGACATATTTAATCCATTCTCTTGATGCACGTTATACACCTCCTTCATTACCTTCCATTCTCTCTCTCTGAAATAACGAGTATATAGTTTCTCTGGGTAACATTATCTTCATTTTTTCCCCTCGCCTCCTGTGGTATTCTCCTTTTTCTCTCCTGGATTAAGCCTTTCAGTCTCTCTGCCTGGTCAATGTTCAATTTCTCTTTCTTTCTCCCCACCCCTGTCATTTCTTTCTTTGTATATGTTCTTCCATCAGCACTGTCTCCACCCTGCTTTTTATTTGTTGCTGGGATTTCTGGTTTTATGCTTTTAGACTGTCCTTTGTCTTTTTTTTTTTTTTTTTGGTCAGTTTACTTGTTTGTTTGATTCGTTTGTGTGTTTGCATGTTTTTGTTCCCTGTTTGTCTGTCTGTTTTCCTTTCCAGGGCTACCTCAAGGAACACACCAAAGTACACACGGTGGAGAGCCAAAATATTACAACACGTATGGAAATAAAATGACCAAAGTTGCAACAAGAGAGACCAAAGGACACCCTTAAAAGAACATTTCCTCCACAAAAAATCCCGAATAGCCAAAGTAATACTGAAGAAGAAAACCAAAACGGGAGGCATCACAATCCCAGACTTTAGACTCTACTACAAAGCTGTCATCATCAAGACAGTATGGTACTGGCACAAAAACAGACACATAGACCAGTGGAATAGATTAGAGAGCCCAGAACTGGACCCACAAATGGACGGCCAATTAATCTTTGACAAAGGAGGAAGGAGTATCCAATGGCAAAAAGATAGCCTCTTTAATAGGTGGTGCTGGGA
>JAQQST010000631.1:0-14979 GCA_028646485.1 Cryptoprocta ferox
CAGGGTCTCTCCATCAGGAAGAGCTGACAGTTAGAAACATCAATGTGCCAAATTTGGGAGCACCCAAATATATGAAACCACTAATCACAAACAGAACCAATCTTATTGATAAGAATGTGTTAATTACAGGGGACTTTAACACTCCACTTACAGCAATGGATAGATCAACCAGAGAGAAAATCACTAACGAAACAATGGATCTGAAACAACACATTGGAACAGATGGAATTGATAGATATATTTAGAACTCTGCATCCTGAAGCTAGGAAATTCACCTTCTTCTCACGTGCGCATGGCACTTTTTCTAAGATCACATACTGGGGCATAAAGCAGCCCTCCATAAATACAAAGGAATTGAGATTATACCATGCACAGTTTCGGATCACAATTGGTGTGTTGAGAGGAGTTAAGAGGGAAACAGGTTGGGGTGCTTCAGTGTGTGTTATACAGAGGTGCCCTGATACAGCATTTAGAGCTGAGGCTGGGCACAGGATGGGAGTTCCTGGGATTCTTTGTACAAGGGTCGTTTTGGTGGAACAACTAATGCTGAGGAGGGTGTCAGAGGTTCCTATGGTGTCCTATTCAAGGCGTGTCTTGGAAAGTCATTTGGAGCCTAAGCATATTCAGGCCAAGGTCTCCAAGTCCTCTGCACTGCAGGTGCCCTGGCAAGTCATGTGGTGCTGAAGTGGTGTGAGACTAGAGTGTTCTGGGTTGCTTTGTGTCTGTGGGCATGGAATTCTTTTCCATTTCTTTGTGTCCTCTTAACTATCTTTCATAAGTATTCTATAATTTTCAGAGTACATATCTTTTACCTCTTTAGTCAGGTTTATTCCTATACATCTTATGGGTTTGGGTGCAATTGTAAATGGTATTGACTGATTTTTTTCTGCTGCTTCATTATTGGTATATAAAAATGAAACAGATTTCTGCACATTGATTTTATATGCTGCGACTTTGCTGAATTTATGTATTCTAACAATTTTTGTGGAGTCTTTCAGGTTTTCTACATATAGTATCATCTGCAAAACAGAAAGTTTTACTTCTCCTTTGCCTATTTGTATGCTCTGTACTTCTTTTTGTTGTCTTATTGCTGAGGCTAAGACTCCTAGTACTATGATAAGTAAAAATGGTGAGCGTGGGTATCCTTGTCTTGTTCCTGATCGTTGGGGAAAGACTCAAGTTTTCCTCAATGAGGATGACATTATCTGTGGGTCTTTGATATTATGGCCTTCATGATGTTCAGGTATGTTCCATATATTCCCTACTATATGGAGGATTTTTTTTTTTATCAAGAATGGATGCTGTATTTTGTCAAATTCTTTTTCTGTATCCATCTACAGGATCATATGGTTCTTATTCTTTCTTTACTTTATGTGGTGTATCATGTTGATTGATTTGCAAATATTGAACCAGCCCTACAGCCCAGGAATAAATCCCACTTGATGATGGTGAATAATTCTTTTAATGTATTGTTGGATTCAATTTGGTGGTATCTTGTTGAGAATATTTGCATCCATGTTCATCAGAGATATTGGTCTGTAATTCTCCTTTGTAGTGGGGTCTTTGATTTTGTAATCAAAGAAATGTTGGCTTCATAGAATGCGTTTGGAAGGTTTCCTTCCATTTCCATTTTTTTGGACCAATTTGAGACGACTAGGTATTAACTCTTTTGTTAAGTGTCCGATGTAATGGCCCTGGGAAGCCTTCTAGCCCAGGACTCTTGTTTGTTGGAAGATTTTTGATTGCTGATTCAATTTCTTTGCTGTTTATGCCCTGTTAAAACTTTCAATTTCTTTCTGTTTCAGCTTTCATAGTTTGTGAGTTTCTAAGGATTTGTCCAGTTCTTCCATATTGTCCAGGTTGTTGGCATATAATTTCTCATAGTATTCTCTTATAATGGTTTGTTTCTGTGGTTTTGTTTAGATCTCTCCTCTTCCATTCGTGATTTTATATATTTGTGTCCTTTCTCTTTTCTTTTTGAGAATCTGTCTAGGGGGTTATCAATTTTGTTAATTCTTTTAAAGAACCAGGTCTCAGTTTTGTTGATCTGTTCTACTGTTTTGTGTTTTTTTTCCAAATCATTTATTTATGCTCTATTCTTTATTATTTCCCTTCTTCTGCTGTGTTTATACTTTATTTGCTATTCCTTTTCTAGCTCCTTTAGGTGTAAGGTTAGGTTGTGTATTTGAGACCTTTCTTGCTTCTTGAGATAGGACTGAATTTCAATATATTTACCTCTTAGGACTGCCCTTGCTGCATCCCAAAGGGTTTGGAACTGTTGTATTTTCATCTTCATTTGCTTCCATATTTTTTTTTAAATTTTTTCTTTAATTTCTGGTTGGCCCACTCATTCTTTTGTAAGATGTTCTGTAACTTCCAAGTATTTGAGGGCTTTCCAAATTTTTTCTTGTGGTTGACTTCAAGCTTCATAGTGTTGTGATCCAAAAATATGCATGGTATGATCTTAAATTTTTTATACTGTTTGAGGGCTGATTTGTGACTCAGTGTGTGACCTATTGTGAAGAATGTTCCATATGCACTTGAGAAGAATGTTTATTCTGCTGCTTTAGGATGAAATGTTCTGAATATATCTGTTAAGCCCATACAGTCCAATGTGTCATTCAAAGTGTTTGTTTCCCTTTTGACTTTCTGCTAATATTATCTGTCCACTGCTGTAAGTGGGGTGTTAAATTCCCCTGTTATTATTGTTATATTATTATCAATGTCTTTCTTATGTTTATTAGTTGATTTATATATTTGTGTGTTCCAAGTTGGAGACATAAATATTTAAAATTGTTAGATCTTCTTGATGGTTAGACCCCTTAATTATCATATAATTTCCTTCTTCATCTCTTCATACAGTCTTTTTAGAAGTGTAGTTTGTCTGCTCTAGGTATGGCTACTCTGGCTTTCTTATGACCTCCATTAGCATGATAGATATTTTTCAACCCCTCATTTTCAATCAGTGGGTGTCTTTAGTTTTAAAATGAGTCTCTTCTGGCAGCATATAGATGGATCTTGGTTTTTGATCCATCCTACTACTCTATAACTTTTCACTGTAGCATTTAGTCCATTTTCATTCAGAATGACTTAGAATATATGAATTAGTGCAAATTTGTTGCCTGTAGTGTTGGTTTTTCTGGTGATGTTCTCTGGTCCTTTCTATTTTGTTGTTGTTGTTTTTGTTGTTGTTGCTTTTGGTCTTTATTTGTTTCACTTTTTTTTTCTCTCCTCAAAGGGTTCCCCTTAAAATTTCTTGCAGGGCTGGTGTCATGGTCATGAACTTCTTTAATTTTTGTTTGTCTGGGAAAATCATGGACTGTGAGATCATGACCTGAGCTGAGATCAAGAATCAGTCGCTCAAACAACTGAGCCACCCAGGTGCCCCGAGTGTGTTTTGTTTTAATTTTCCCTATTTCCATCTTCCTCTCTCTATCTCTGCAATTTCCATTAAAACCAATAGTCTCACAATTATTCCTTGAAGACCAGCAGCTAGTATTTATCTGAGGGATGGAATGGGTTTAAACCTCCCTGAAAGCCCTAATCATAAAGAATCATTATTATTTTTCCTGTCTGTAAGTTTCCTTGAAATTCCCACTTTAGTGATTGCTTTTATTTGATCCGACTCAGGCCTTGCTTACTGAAAATGACATTTTCTCCAGAGTATCAGAAACAACCAGTGGCAATTCTTTCATAACACTGTAGCCTGGGGTGATGATAAGAGTTGAAGGCTCAGGGGTTTTTATTAAAAAAACAACAAACAACTTGAAATGAAAATTGAGAGTAATATATCCATATGGGACTTTAAAAATCTCTGACTTAAACCTGGGAATCCAAAAGGCCATGACTATATGCAGAATTGTGTACATTCCAGGAAGGACTGAGAGGCTCCAGTCTTTTAACTATATTGACCCTAAGGTTCTGTGCAAGTAATAAGTAAAAGCCAGCAGAAATGTAAATTGCCTACCAGAACATTGAACACATACCCAACAGACACAGAATTTCTCAGCATAAGGTGTGATACTTAATGAACGAACGCTTAAGAATATCACTGTGGTTGGGTCACCTGGATGGCTCAGTTGGATAAGCATCCAACTTCTGACTTCCGTTCAGGTCGTGATCTCACAGCTCAAGAGTTTGAGCCCTGCATCAGGCTCACTGCTGTCAGAACAGAGCCCACTTCTGATCTACTGTCCCCCATCTCTCTCTGTCCCTTCCCTGCTTGTGCTCTCTCTCAAAAATAAATAAATCTTTTAAAAAAAGGATATCATTGTGGTTAATTAAGTGACAACTAACCTATCCAAATACATAATTCATTGACCAGAAAAGACAAATAATACAGACCTTCCAGAATTCAGACAAATCAGTAAACACATAAAACAGTAGTAGCAACAAGAAAAAGAACATTGAAAGACAACAACAACAACAAAACCTTTGGGTTAGTGATCTGATTTTCAGAGCTGCCACACTATACTATTTGAAATCTTAGGTTTCAACAACAAAAAATATGAGATATGCAAAAAAACAAAAAAGTTTGTCCTGTACACAGGGGGGAAAGAGTCAATAAAAATTGTCTTTGGGAGAGGCCAGAAGTTGGACCTACTAAAAAGGATTTATATTAGATACGAGTACATTCAAAGGACTAAAGAAAATCACGTTTAGGGAATAAAAAGAAAGTCAACTCTTAGGGTCCAAGATGTCTGTGTTGGAAGATCCTGAACTCACCTTCTCCCATTAACAAACCAAATCTACAACTACATATGGAAAAACTCCTTCTGAAAAAGACCTGAAAATTAGCTGAATGGCTCCTTTATAACAAATGGTAATGTTATGGAATCTGGTCTGGATCATCCTGCGGAAGAACGAAGTGGCAGTCGGAGATCTTGGAAGGCAGGAGGTTTATTTTACACCGGTGGGCTCAGAGGAGATCATTCTCCAGAGGTGTGAGCCCAGAGCATTAGCAGAGGGAACAATTTATAGCCCGTTACTTCCTCATTAATGCGTTCAACATGCAGGGTGGGAAGAACCTGGAAGGGGGAGTCTTTGATCAGGGAAAGGTGTTTTCTTATTAGTCCTGTCGGCCACAGATTTTTCCTATCATTCCCCACTTTGATTCCCCTTTAAACAGATCTAGTCTGTATTAGAGGGCATCATCTTTATTATGGACTGGTTCTTTTCCTTAGTTCCCTGACTTTGCTTGTGACTATTCCTGACTGGTTTACAATGTCTCCGAAGAAGATGCAGGTGCCCTTTCTCTCAGCAGAGAAACGGTTCCTGCCAGGGAACTTATTTGGCTCTGTAGGGACACTAGGGAGTCAGCCACTTGTTGGTCCTACAGAAGAGCCTATGCCTCCTATGCCAGTCCCTATCCCTGTGGCTATTTCTGCCCCTATGAGTATGGGTAGCAATACTGCTCATTTAACCTGAACCTTAAGGCTGAAGGTTAATCTAAGCACAATCTCTTTTTCTTGAAGTGTGAGGAACATACACCAGTACAAATACTTCCCCAAAATGGCATTAGCAACCTTACTGGCAGGTAACCCAACAGATTGAAAGAAGTTGCACCATATTTAAGCCTTTAAACTCCTTAGATTCTTCCACTGAAGATGGCCTGCTCTTACAAATGGGGCCCAGATTAGAGGCATTCAAAACCAACAGAACATCCTATTCATAAGAGGAAGGTGAGTGTGAACAGAAACCTCTTGCTGTTTCCCCAGTTTTCTGGGGTAACCTCTACCAACCCGATGGTAAAGAGTAAGGACAGTCTCTCTTATCGGAATGGTGATTCCTCAAGATTCTGCTGTGCATAGACCAGCCAGCTTCTGGGGTGTGGCTGGAGCAGGGCTGAAGATCCTAAGAATCTATGACTCTTGGAAAGGTCACTTTGAGCAGGTTCATCAGACTTGGGTCAGTCTTCCAAGTTTTGGGGCTCCTCAAGATTGGTGCTCTTGACTCTGGAGTGGTAAACCCATGGAATGATATTGTTGACATTGAGGGCAGTAAGTGTGGTCAGAATAATGGTATGAGGCCCAGTTCACTGTGGTTTGACAGGGCCTTTCATCCAATCTTTGACCCAGATGGAGTCCCCTGGTGAGAAATGGTGTACAGGAGATCCTAAAGAGGTTGGGGCCCTCTCTATGGTATATCTTTCTAACTTATTTAGGGTGGCCCCTAATCCTTGAAGTTGCTCTCTTCCCCTATTTGGTGTAGGTTCCCTGGGAGACTCCCTAGACATGGAGGGGGCCTCCCATATATTAGCTCAAAGGGGGAGAAACCTTGAGTTCCTGGTGTGCAACAGACATGCAGAAGGGCCAGGGGCAACAGGTCTGGACATTGGAGGTCTGTTTCCTGACAGAACTTGGCTAAGGGTCCCTTTAGGGTGCGATTAATTTACTCTACTTTCCCTGAGGTTTGAAGCTGGTAAACAGTGTGAAGCTTCCAAGTAATGTTGAGGGAGTTGGTTCAAGTTTGTATAATGTCCTCCATGAATGCAGGTCCCTTATCACTGTGGATTGTGGCCGGCAGGCTGAACCGGGGGACAATCTCTTCTAGGAGGACTTTAGCTACCTCCTGACTCCATTCTGTCCTGGTAGGGAAAGCTTCAACCCATCCAGAGTATGTACAGACTATTACCAGGAGGTATATAAATCCTCAACTTGGCTGGACATCTGTAAAGTCTACTTCTAGATCTTCAAAGGGGGTAGCTCCTACCCTACTGGAGAAGGGTGCAACATGTGGCCTCCCTTGGAAAGGTGGTGAGATCTCTGGCCAGTGCCTCCCTGAAGAGGGTAGGTGAGTTTTTAAACTCCTGTGGTAGGCATGTCCAGGTCAGTTGCATCTGACGCCCTGTGTCTGGTTCAGTCCATTCAAAGGCAAACAAGGGTTGGCTCTGGGGGGCCAAACAGAGGCAGAAGAAGGCGTCTCTTAAGTCTAGGCAGGTAAACCAGCTGGCAGAGCCTGGGATCTGGCTGAGGAGAGTGTACAGGTTTGGGACCACCGGGAGCAAGGAGACAGTAACTTTGTTGATAGCTCCTAGGTCTTGAACTGGTTGTTACACTCCTCCTGGTTTCTTGACTGGCAAGAGTGGGGTGTTCCAGGGCGATTGGCATTCAACCAGAAAGCGGCTTCTTTGAGTCTGGTCAGGTGTTCTTGGATGCCTGCCTTGCCTCTTGTGGGAGGAGATATTGCCGCTGCCTCTGTGGTTGAGCCACTGGGATTAACTGTACAATAAAGGAGGGACCGGTTGTGGGCAAATCCGGTGGGGGTTGTCCTCGACCCATACAGTGAGGAAGGCAGTCCTGAATTCGGACGGACCACTCGGTTGGGCCTGGGCGCAGAATAGCCTCCATTCTTCTTCTCTTGGTGTGGCGATTGCCATTATAAGGGGAACTGATTTTTTTTTTTTTTTTGCCTTGGATCCAATTGGAGGCTGGTGCGTCCCATTGGCTCAAATGTTATTTGGGCCCCCAGCCTTGAAAGTATATCCTGGCCAAAGAGAGGGATAAGGCACTCAGGTAGGTAGAGGAACTCATGCTGTACTGTGTGGCCCCCAAGTTCACATTGATGGGCTTGGCAGAAGGGCTGTTGGATTGCCCATTTCCCTGTGGCCCCAAGTGGTCTTCTTGCTAAAGGGGACCACGAGGGAAGTGACCACAGAATGTTCAGCCCCTGTGTCGACCATAAAAGTCATAGTTTGGCCCCCTACTTTCATTCTGACTATGGGCTCATGGAGGCCAAGGAGAAGTGAGCCTGGTCCCCCTCAATCTGAATCTATTCCTGCTAGCCCTATGAGGTCTTTTCCTCAGGGATTTTTTTATGTATTGGCTGGGTTTCTGGGACTTTCCCTGGTTGGAACATTTATTTTTCCAATGTCCTTTCTCCTTGCAGTAGGCACATTGATCCCTTGCTCAGGAGGTCCTGGGCTTCCCCCCTTTTGGTGGTGGGACCTTCTCCATCCTTTCGTAGTCCTTTTCCTTTAAAGAAGTGGTGAGGAGGCTGACCTTTTTCCTCATCTTTTCTCAGCTTCCCTCTTGGCAGTGTGCTCCCTGTTCATGTAGACCTTTTTAGCAACCTTGATCTGGAGGTGGAATGCTCAGATCCCACCCGTTTACCTCTTAACGCTTTCACACTCTCTTGAACCTCTCTCTTCAACTGAGTGATGTTCATTCCACCGAAACCCTCAAGTTTTTCAAATTTCCTTCTGATATCTGGGGGGGCTTGGGTCACGAAAGAGGTTTTTACCATCTGTTGGCTTTCTTGTGCCTTGGAATTAAATGGGGTGTAAATGCGGTAAGCCTCTCACAACTTCTCATAATAATCCCCAGGGGATTCCCCTCTCTGCTAGGTGATTGAAGATATCTTGATCATAATCATGGGATTCTTAACCCCTGCTTAGATTCCCTGGAAGAGAGCCTCTTGATACCGGTGAATGTGGACTTGTCCTTCTTCTGTAGTAAAGTCCCACGTAGGACGTTCTTCAGGTGGGGCAGTTCTAGCCCAGGTGCCAGGATCAACAACCCTGGCTGGTGCATGTTCCTCAAGGTATTGCTGAGCTCCTCTCATAATTATCTTTCTCTCTTCAGTGTAAACAAAGTGCAGAGCAGCTGTTGGCAGTCTTCCCAAGTTGGTCGCTGGGTCTGGAAGAGGGACTCCATTAGGTCTATCATTGCCTGCGGTTTTTCAGAATATGATGGTGTGTTATGTTTCCAATTGAGGAGATCAGTAGTGGAGAAAGGCTAGCAATACATCATCGAGTGGCCAGGCTGGAGAGTTCCATTTTCATCACATCTCTCAGGTTTCCCTCATTCCGGCATCCCAACCAGCGCACCAGTCTCTTGTACCGGCATCTGGAGAGCACCTGCGCCTGGCCAAGGGTGCAATCTGGCCACTGGTCTGGGGGAGAGAAGATATGTCGAGTCCAGAGGTGATAAGGAGGCTGAAGGTAGAAGAGTATCAGGAGCTGGTGGGTCAGGTGCTGACGGTCTTGGGAGCAGATGGCAGGGGCAAAATTGGTTCTTCCTCCAGATCACCGGCGAGAATTTGCAGAGATTGGGACCTCTGTACCCTAGCCTGTCCCTGTTCTTTGCAGGTAAATTGCACCCAAGGGGGGAGGGTTTGGGCAATCTCTAACCAGGAGTCGATATACGGGAATTCATCAGGGTAACCTGGGTCTCTGGTGGCAACATGGCAGATGCCGCAGACCATTGGAACATTTAAGGTTCCCTCTGAGGGCCATCCTACCCCAAAATGGGCCATTCCAACTCACATAGGGTCCTTAATTTGCTGGGAGTCATCTTAATTCCATACTCTCCTGAAAACCCCTTCTCAAAGTTCTCAATCATAGATTCAAGAACTGTGGATTTGCTCTGTCCCAACCCCATAATGTTCCCGTGAGGCAGTCACAAAGACAGACAAAGGAGTAGGGGTGCCCCTCTAATGAGGAGACCACTCAGATGCTCATCTGGCTGTGTCCTGAAGGAACTTCGGTGACGCTTAGCCATAGCAGTCTCAGCTTTGTGACTTACGATTGGAAACTATTCCAATGCCGCCATAGACTGTATGCCATTTACTGTGCAATTGCACACAGGCCCACTCAGACTCTGTAGGCTTTTGGGGACCCTAAGGGTGCCCACCCGTGGAGCCACAGAATAGAACTCAGCAGACAAGCCAGACCGAGTCGCACATTCACACTCACATACACACCAGAGGTTATTACATTCCCTCCCACAGAATTTCTATGGATGAGACCACTGAGGTCTCTGGGGAGTAATTGGCCGGACAGATGGAGGCCCCTAACAGAGAGACTTCTGAAGTCTCTGGGGAGTGAAGAGGTTCCCCTTCTGCTGCTAAGGGTGGGCTGATGGGGCCCCTGCAGGTTTCCTGTCAGTGAGACCACTGAGGTCTTCAGGGAGTGATCAGCTCCCCCTTCCACCACTATGAATGGGCAGGACAGATTTAGGGCCCAGGTCTTACCGGTTTCTGACATAGGTTCCAGGTCCTCACTTGCCAAGTCTCCTCCAGAACAGCAGAGTGGGGCCGGCCCAAGGTGACTGAGCTGGAAACTGCCGAAATTCAGGCAGGGCAAGCCTTCTCCTTTTCAATTCCTCGTTTCATCACTGCTTCACCGTTTTCCCAAACTGGTGGCAACAGGCCTGCGTGGTTGGGTTTCCTGGTCGGGGAACCAAATGTTACAGAATCTGGTCTGGATCACCTCGCAGAAGAACCAAGCGGCAATTGGGGATCTTGGGAGACAGGAGGTTTATTTTACACTGGTGGGCTCAGAGGAGATCATTCTCCAGAGGTCTGAGACCAGAGCATTAGCAGAGGGAACAATATAGCCTGTTACTTCTGCATTCCTCAATAATGCGTTCGACAAGCAGGGTGGGAAGAAGAACCCAAAAGAGGGAGTCTTTGATCAGGGACAGGTGTTTTCTTATTAGTCCTGTCAGTCATCTTACAACAGATATTCCCTATCAGTAAGAACGCCCCATCAAGATGGGTAAGAGAGTCAGGGATGCAGTCTTGACAAAAACCCAATCCTGAGCACAGTGACTCACAATTGAGAGGAAACTTACACAACCAAATATAGCTTCTCCCTTAAGAGTGAGGGGATTTTGCCACACATTAGGCACCCCAACCTCTGACACCTAGAGAAACAAAGAGGTAATAGACAAATAAGCACCTAAAACACCTGGGTTTGAAAATCAAGGGGGCTCACAGCCAGGATACACAAAGGGCTATAGCGAAATGAGATACTTCTGGAGGAAGGGTAAGATGGCGGAGAAGTAGGGAGCTGTGTAGTTTTTGCCTGCCCACATCTATCAAATTGAGAAGGACTGAAGCGACAATACTCTGATCTGCAGGAGTGGGAGGAAAACACACAGACTCCAGAAAGAAGACAACCTCAAAAATGCCTGAGTGAGTGTGAACTGGGGAAATTAAGGAATGGGCCAGGCCCCAGAGGTGCAGAGAGGAGGGAGCCCCAGCCCAACACAGGGAGAGTGCAAGGAGACCCAGAGGGACAAGGGGAAGAGAAAGAGAGACTGAAAACTCTCATAGAACTTTTTCTAGAGAGGAGATAAAAATGTCGACCCAGGATGGAGAGAGATATTGTCACCCCATATGTAGCCGCTAGGTGTGGGGAGAGAAATCTGTCCCATCTAGCTGGCGAATTCTTCCTTGGGCTCTGCAGCAGCTGCACAAATTCCAGGCGGTGCCAGGAGAAATGGCTCCCTCCCCCTACTCGATCCCAGGTGGGAAGTGGCTGCCAGCAGGAGTGCATCTCATCTCCGGTGGTAGCATTAAAGTGTATGGACTAGGATTTGGAAACAAGGCGAGGCTTGGAAAATACAACTTGGCTTGCCCACGGCACAGGGAGATTGGACTCAAATGATCGGCTTGCAATGCTTGGTTCGAACAGAGCTTGGGGTGCCACCATTCTTCTCCCCACAACCACCAAGGGGGGGACTCGGAGAGCAGCCCCCAAGACCTACCTACACCAAACCATGCCCATCCACGGGGGAGAGCTGCCTCTTTTTTTTTTCTTGCCATCCAGATATATTTTCCCTTACCTCATTCTTATCTCTCCCCACGATTGGTTATAGGCTTTTAGACTGTCCATTGTCTTTTGTTGTTTCTGCCCCCCTTTTTTTCTTTTCTTTTCTTTCCTATTCTTTTCTTTTTTCTTTCCCATTTTGCTTTAGTTGTATGTTTGATTTGTCTGTGCGTTTGCACGCTTTTGTTCCCTGTGTGTTTGTCTGTTTTCTTATTCAGGGCTACCTCAAGAAATAAGCCAAAGTACACATGGTGGAGAGTCCCAAATATCACTGAGTAGGGAAACAAAATAATCAAAGGCACAACAAGACAAACCGAGAGACACCATTAAAAGAACACTTCTTGAAACGACAGGACCTAGACAGTCAATGAGACTCCTATAATAGAGCAATACTAACAGGTGCACAGTGCATAATAAGCTTTTAAAACTGACAAGAGACAGAAAGCTAGCCAAAATGACAAAAAGAAAGAGCTCTCCTCTAAAGAAACACCAGGAAGAAGTCACAGCCATAGAACTGCTCAAAACAGATTTAAGAAACATAAATGAACAAGAATTTAGAAAAATTGTCATAAAATTAATCGCTGGACTTGAAAAAAGCATCAGAGAAGCTATTGATACAAAGACTAGGGACCTTCAAAATAGTTGTGACAAGTAAAAAAAAAGGCTATAAATGAGGTGAATAATAAAATGGAGGTGACCACTGCATGGATTGAACAGGCAGAGAGGAGCATAGCTGAATTAGCAGACACAGTTATAGCAAAAGAGGAAGCCGAGAAAAAGAGAGAGAAATTGATACAGGAGCACGAAAAGCGAATTCGAGACCTGAGTGATACAATCAAACAGAACAATATCTGTATCATAGGAATTCCTGAAGAAAAAGAAAGAAAAAAAGGCACTGAAGGGGTACTTGATCAAATTATAGCCTAGAACTTCCAGAATTTGGGGAAAGAATTAGACATTGAAATCCAAGAGGCGCAAAAAACCCCCTTAAGACATAACTTGAATCGACCTTCGGCAGGACAAATCACAGTGAAAATGGCAAAATACACGGATAAATGGAGAATTCTGAAGGCAGCTAGGGATAAAAGGGCCCTAACATACAAAAGGAAACCTATCAGAGTGGTTACAGACATATCTAACAAAACATGGCAGGCCAGAAAGGAATGGCAGGAAATCTTCAATGTGATGAACAGAAAAAATATTAAGCCAAGAAACCTTTATCCAGCGAGCCTGTCATTCAAAATAGAAGGAGAGATAAAGGTGTTCCCAAATAAATAAAAATTGAGAGAATTCATCACCACCAAACCAGCCCTACAAAAAATTCTAAGAGGGACTCTGAGGGAAATGTTGCAAGGATTACAAGGTATCAGAGACACCACTACAAACAGGAAATCTACAGAGAACACAATGAATCTCAACCCACATTTTTCAGTAATAACACTGAATGTAAATGGACTGAATGCTCCAATCAAATGACACAGGGTAGCAGAATGGATAAAAAAACAAAATCCAACTACTTGCTGTCTACAAGAGACTCATCTTAGACCTGAAGACAACTTCAGATTGAAAGTAAGGGGATGGAGAAATATCACGGAGTAGCCATACTTATATCGGACAAACTTGACGTTAAAGTTAAGGCAGTAACAAGAGATGAAGAAGGACATTATATAATAATTACAGGGTCTCTCCATCAGGAAGAGCTAACAATTATAACCATCTATGCACCAAATTCGAGTGCACACAAATACATAAAACAATTAATCACAAACAGAAACAATCTTATTGACGAGAATGTGCTAATTGCAGGGGATTTTAATACTCCACTTACAGCAATGGATAGATCAACTAGACAGAAAGTCACTAAAAAAACGATGGACCTGAATGACACATTGGAACAGATGGAATTGATAAGATATATTTAGAACCCTGGATCCTGAAGCTAGGAAATTCACCTTCTTCTCAAGTGCACATGGCACTTTCTCCAAGGTAGATCACATACTGGGGCATAAAGCAGCCATCCATAAATATAAACGAACTGAGATTATACCATGCACACTTTCAGATCACAATGCTATGAAACTTGAAATCAATCATAGGAAAATGTATGGAAAACCTCCAAAAATGTGGAAGTTAAAACCCACCCTACTAAAGAATGTTGGGCCAATCAGGCAATTAGAGAAGAAATTAAAAATATATGGAAACAAATGAAAATGAAAATACAACAATCCAAACTCTCTGGGACGCAGTAAAGACATTCCTAAGAGGAAAGTACATTGCAATCCAGGCCTATTTCAAGAAACTAGAAAAAGCGCAAATTCAACATATAACAGAGCACCTAAAGGAACTAGAAGGGGAGCAGCAAGAGCACCCCAAACCCAGCAGAAGAAAAGAAATAATAAAGATCAAGCCATAAATAAAAAATATAGAATCAAAAAACAAAAAGAGTTGAAGAGATCAATGAAACCAAGAGTTGGGTTTTAGAAAAAAATAAACAAAATTGATAAACCTCTAGTAAGGCTCCTCAGAAAAAAAGAGAAAACACCCAAATAGACAAAATCATGCATGGAAATGGATCTATTACAACCAATCCCACAGAAATACAAGCAATCATCAGAGATTACTATGAAAAATTATATGCCAACAAACTGGACAATCTAGAAGAAATGGACAAATTCGTAAACATACATGCACTACCAAAATTCAAACGGGAAGAGATAGAAAATATGAACGGACCCATATCCAGTGAAGAATCAAATCATTCATCAAAAAATCTCCCAATGAATAAGAGCCCAGGGCCAGATGGCTTCCCAGGGGAATTCTGCCAGATATTTAAAGCTGAGTTAATACCCATCCTTCACAAGCTAATCCAAAAAATAGAAATAGAAGGAAACTTCTGAACTCATACTACGAAGCCAGCATCACTTTGATTCCCAAACCAGACAGAGACCCAACAAGAAAAGAGAACTACAGGCCAATATCCTTGATGAATACGAATGCAAACATACTCAACAGGACACTAGCAAATCCAATTCAACAGCATATAAAAAGAATTATCCATCATGATTAAGTGGGATTCATTCCTGGGTTACAGGCCTGGTTCAATATTCGCAAATCCATCAATGTGATACATCACATTAACAAAAGAAAAGATAAAAACCATATGATCTTTTCGATAGATGCAGAAGAAGCATTTGACAAAATACAGCATCCTTTCTTAATAAAGACCCTCGAGAAAGACGGGATAGAAGGAACTTACTTAAACATTATAAAAGCAATTTATGAAAAGCCCACAGCTAATATCATCCTCAATGGAGAAAAACTGAGAGCTTTCCCCCTGAGATCAGGAACACGACAGGGATGTCCACTCTCACCACTGTTGTTTCACATAATGCTGGAAGTCCTAGCATCAGCAATCAGATAACAAA
>JAQQST010000632.1:0-14979 GCA_028646485.1 Cryptoprocta ferox
AACAAATCAGGAGACAATAGATGCTGGCGAGGATGTGGAGAGACGGGCACCCTCCTACACTGTTGGTGGGAATGTAAACTGGTACAGCTGCTCTGGAAAACAGTGTGGAGGTTCCTCAAAAAACTATCAATAGGATGACCCTATGACCCAACAATAGCACTGCTGGGGATTTACCCAAGGGATACAGAAGTGCTGATGCATAGGGGCACATGTACCCCAATGTTCATAACGGCACTTTCAACAATAGGCAAATCATGGAAAGAGCCTAAATGTCCATCAACTGATGAATGGATTAAGAAGATGTGGTTTATCTATACAATGGAATACTACATGGCAATGCGAAAGAATGAAATCTGGCCATTCGTAGCAACGTGGATGGAACTCGAGGGGGTCATGCTAAGTGAAATAAGACAGGAAGAGGACAGATACCATATATTTTCACTTATAAGTGTAACAGGAGAAACTTAACAGAGGACCATAGGGGAGGGGAAGGGGGAAAAATAGTTGAGGAGAGGGAGGGAGGCAAATCATGAGAGACTTTTAAATACGGAAAACAAACTGAGGGCTGATGGGGGAGGGGGAGAAGGAAAGGAGGGTGATGGGCATGGAGGAGGGCACTCGTCGAGATGAGCACTGGATGTTACATGGAAACCAACTTGACAATAAACTACATATAAAAAAAAAAGAGGCCAGGAAGTTTAAGATCAAGGTGCTATTCAATTCGGTTTCTGATAAGGACCCTCTTCCTGGCTTGGAGATAGTGCCTTCTCTCTGTGTCCTTATGTGGCAAAGAGAGAGAGATCTGGTATCTCTTCCTCTTATAAGGGCAGCAGTCCTATCAAATTAGGGCCCCACTCTTATGACCTCATTTAGCCTTCATCACCTCCTGACAGGCTCTAACTCGAACTATAGTCACAGTTGTGGTGGGGGGGAAGGGCTTCAACATAAGTGATGTTTGAGGGGACACAAACATGCAGTTCATAAGACAGATGAAAAAGAAAAAAACTATATGATCATCCCAACTGGTGCAGAAAAGCATTTCACAAAATTCAACATCCATTCCTGGTTGAAAAAAAATCTCAGCAAACTGAGAAAGGAAAGAAGGGATAAAGGCATTCATGAAATACTTAGCTAACATCATGCATAATGATGAAAGACTGCTTGCATTCCCCCAACAACTCAAGAATTTTTGCTTTTACCACTCATTTCTATTTAACGCATTCTATTAGAGGTTCTAACCAGACAATAAGGCAAGAAAAACAAAAGTTATCCATATAGGAAAGGAAGAATAACTGTCTTTATTCACAGTTAACATGTAAAAAAATCCTATGAAATCTACAAAAAAGATACTGAGAGTAATAAGTGAGCTTAGCAAAATTGGAGAATACGAGATTGATGTAAAAATCAATGTATTTCTATATATTAGGAAAGAACAATCAGAAATTGATATTAAATAATACCATTGATAATAGCATCAAAAATATGAATTACTTAGGGATAAATCTGGCAAGATGAAGGAATTGCAAAAGGGATGAAGAAACTTTTGGGAGAAATGGTTATGTTCATTAGCTTTATTGTGATGATGTTTTGAGTGCATACATGTGTTAAAACTTATCAAATTGTTAATTTTAATTTATTCAGTTTATTGTATGTCAATTGTGCTTCAATATAAGGATTAAAATACGTTTTATTTTATTATTAAAATTTTTTAAATGTTTATTTATTTTTTAGAGAGAGAGAGGGTGAGAGGCAGAGGAAGAGGGAGACAGAGAATCCCGGGCAGGCTCTGCACTGTCATCTCAGAGTCCAAAGCCTGACACGGGGCTCGAACCCACAAACTGTGAGATCCTGACCTGAGCCGAAATTGATTCCGATGCTCAACAGACTGAGCTACCCAGGCGCCCCTAAAATATACATATTTTAATAAAGCTCTGATAAGTGTACTTTTGTTCTTTCTGGGTAAAGTAAGTTGTTCACCTGAATGTTACATAGTAGGCAGAGTTATATTTTTAACAATTTTTTTTACTGAAATGATAAAACATGATCTTTTATTGCATTTTACATCTATCATGACCATTTTGTTGTATGTGCTTCTATTTGAAGAGATGATTTCACTTTCAATTTTGGTTTGAAATTATCTAATAGATCAGTTGAATAAATATCACACAATTCTTAAAAAAATAATTAGGGCTATAATTATAGACCTGGAAGAATATCCATATTGTAATTTGCAAAAAAAGAAAATTTGAGGGTGATATAATAGAATCCTATTTTCTGTAGAAACAAATAACAAACCTTTATGCATAATAAATTAGTGCATATGTGATCATGAAAAAGAGTGTGGAAAGATTCATATCAACTGTCAGCATACATTGCTGTTGTTGGGAATGAAAAACTATAATTTTTTTCATCATTTCACTGCTTACAATGAATGTTTCTTCTATAAGAATAATAAGTTACAAAATCAAAACAACAATTTAATAATTTTTCTGTCATGGTACCTATTGATTTTTAGGTAAGTCTACATGAATTATTACTTAAAAACATTTTAATTATGAATACCATAATTTAATTCAGTACCTAATAACATAAATTAAAAAAAATTTAATGTTTATTTATTTTTGAGAAAGAGAAAGACAGAGTGCAAGCTAGGGAGGGGCAGAGAGAGAGGGAGAGACACAGAATCTGAAGCAGGCTCCAGGCTCTGAGTTGTCACCCCAGAGCCCAACGTGGGGCTCGAACCCACAAGCTGTGAGATCATGACCTAAGCCGAAGTCGGCTGTTTAACCGACTGAGTCACCCAGGCGCCCCACCTAATAACATAAAATTTTTAATATTTATCTTTGTAATATATTCCTCTTGTCCTACCCATATACATAAGCTACAGACGTGATTTTAGACAATGTTGAATTTTCTCCTAAGCTCATTTTTGAGAATTAAATGAAATATAATCCATACTAAGTCCACACTAAGCCATACTTAGAACATGAACTGACAATCAGTATTTAGTAAGTGGTAGTAATTATTACTAAATGATACAACTGTTCTTTGTTTTACGAGACTTAGTATTGAGTTGTGACAGATGGTGTTTTCCAAAGATGCCTTAAATAATATTTCCTAATTCACATGCTCTTCTCTATTGCTACATCAAGAGGTGGAGTTGATTTCTCTGTCCCCTTGAGTTTGAACTGGCCCTGTAACTGCTTGACCAACAGGTTAAAGTGGAAGTAAGATGATGTACCAGTTCTGGGAAGAATGCTTGATTAATCTGCAGCTTCCATTTTTTGTCTTTGGAATGCTTGCTCTTGGGACACCTTCTTGGAAATTAGCTGCCATTCTGTGAGAAGCTGAAGGCATAGGGAAGACCACACGACGGCATTCCCACTGACAGCTCACCCTGAGCTCCCAGCAGGCATCCATCCATCCTGGCTGTCTAACTGGGCTGTACCTTCAGCTGCCTCTAGACCCAGTTACCAACTGAGTGCAATTACATAAGACACTTCAAGTGAGAATCAGTCACTTGAGCCCAGGTGATCCCTGGAACTATGAGAGAGAACGATAAATTGTTTTAAACCATTTAACATCAATTGTAGTAAAATTTTCTTATCACATAATTTTACTGAATATACCTTTACATTTTTAATACAGTGCACTGTTTTAAAATCCTTAAAATCATGACAGTGAAGCCTGTGAAGTATTTATTTAAAAATTAAATTATTGCAATCTTTAAAGGTGCTGTCTCATGGACCCGTTTTGAAACTAACTATTCAACTTGGCCTAGGTTGGTGCTATTTTAAATTAGCATAATGTCTTTAAGAGAACAGACCTATCTTTTTCCTTTTACATATGCTTATTTCTCAGTTCACAAATATGTACAACTTTTATCTTTTTAGTACAATTTGTGGATCCACTAGGAGTTATGTTACCTTCGAATACACTTTCTGAAAGTCACCAGGTACCAGGAGGTTTTTAATAAAAGTAATTTGAGACTGAGTAGGTTGAAGTCATCCTTCAACTTCTCTTTAATGTTGTTGATTTGTGAATATATAATTTTTACTTTATCCCAGGTAAGAGGACAGATTTCATTTTATAAATGTGTGCATATCATAGATCTTGTAGCTCAAAGAGAATATACTTATTATCTAAGGCTTAAGAAGGTAGCAGAATGTGTGGAACAGGGCCCTGGACTACCACTCAGAAAAACTGGGTTCTTTTCCAGTTGTGTGACTATATTTGGTCATTTCACTTCATTTTCTTCCTTTGTGTTCAGATATTAGCTCTTCTTTATTTTTAAAAAATTTTTAAAAATCTATTTTTGAGAGAGAGAGAGAGACAGAGTGCGAGGAGGGGAGGTGCAGAGAGAGAGGGAGACAAAGAATCCGAAACAGGCCCCAGGCTCTGAGCTGTCAGCACACAGCCCGATGCAGGGCTCAAACTCAACAAAAGCAAGTTCCTGACCTGAGCCAAAGTCCAACGTTCAACCAACTGAAGCACCCAGACACCCCTGTAGATTTTCCTGTAGTGGAAAGTTCTTTCCACTCAAATTGGTGGCAAAGTAAGGCATTTGACTCCCAAATGTGTCCTCTGCCTGCAATGGTCTCTTCTGGCCCAAGCTTTTGAGAAGAGGCCAAGCTCTGTTGTCCAGAGAGAAATGATCTTTAGCTTGGCTCCCAAAGTGAGCCAGGCACCTTCCAATGCTAATCATATGTGACTGCAACTTTGAGAGGCTGGTTGTAAAGTTAGAAATGCACAGATTTAGGACAGCTACTGATTAATTCTAATTGTTTTATTTACATAGATACATACCAATTCATACAATATATTCCAGGATTCTTCTAATATGATAATTTTCTTGATTAATATAGTTACGAACAGAAGAATTGACACAGGATAATAATAGGATGTCTAAAAATACAGATATTTGCACATTCAATTCCTTTTTTTTCTGTAATTGCTGTATGCATAGCCTTTAGTTTTAGCCAACCGTGAGAAACAAGGTGATAATGTCACCCATCCATTCACAGAGCTGTGACAAATACTTCAGGACAATGCTGTCACCCACACTGCATTGTGCTTAAGAGTAAAGAGATAGGATGGATATAGAAATTGTACTTTAATAGACAGTTTCACACAAATCATTTTAATTCAGCTTGCCCTTTTTCAATCTGTTTACAAGAAAAAATAATATTAAAAAGGAGTTCTCGCTGATAACTTAAAAAATACATTAATAAATCTATAAAGAAAAAAAGAAATGAGACATGTGGAAAAATGTTCACCTTTTTGAATAATCAAAGAAAAGCCAATGTATCATGCCATATGTATCAAAAGTCTTTAAAACGTTCATATCTTTTTATCCTGTTTGTGGCTTCTGCTTTATGACAGATTTCCCTTTTTGCATTATTTATGATGGTAGAAAATGGAAACCAATGTCCAACAGCAGAAGAATGATATGTAAATTATAATACATTTGTTCCATGTAACCTGAATTCTTTAAAAACAATATTTACAAGGGCTGTGAAATAACATGGAAAAATGCTCTTCAAGTCAGAGTAAGTATATGAGTAAATGAAAACTTAGCACTCAATAACTTGACTGACATTTCAAAAATACTGGATTATCTATACATTTTTAAATCTTTAAAAAAGATCCATAAGCTAGAAAGTAAGAAAAATAAGATCAGGAACCCAGGAAAGTAAGCAAAGAATTGAAGCTGGGGTATCTTTCTTTACTTTGGTGAACGTGGACTTTAATCTGCATTTTGGGGTAGTAGTCTTGGACTGTGGCTCCGAGACCAGGAAACAGGGCCTAGGACCTGTCTACGATGTGGGGTTACATAGAAAGCATCTCCCATTACGCAGGAACAATGCAGGTTGCACCCTTTGTGTGGAGGTGCAATAATGACTTTTTAGAAAAAGTTTACATCCACCAGAGCCTAACTAAAGGAAATATGAAAAGTTTTCCTCCAGGCAGAAAACAAACAAGGAAGATTTGAGATGCAAGAAAAAAAAATTAAGGCAAAGTGGTAAATATGAGAGTAAATCTAAGCCTCTAAAGCTGTATTTGATTGTACTAAAAAAACCCCTACCCTGTTGAGTAAACACAAAAAAAGGTAGATATAAAATGTTTGATAATAGCGTATAAATTAGGAGGGGATTAAATGGAATTGAAGTACTCTAAGACCCTTGTATTTCTCAGATGAAAAGGAAAGATTTAAAATGATTAAAATGATTAAATTTAAACATTGCTAACTAAACTATACACACTAAAATTTCTAGAGTAATCACCAAAAGAAGAAATGTATATGTAACTTTCAAATTAATAGTATGATAAAACATTCTGCGATCTAAAATAAGGCAAAAAAAAAAAAAAAGAGAAAAGAAAACAGGAAAGACAGGATAAATTTTAAAGTTTGAGGGTAGAAAGAAATTCAAGTATATCAGTAGACAAATGCTCCTGTTAAAAAAATCAAAGATTATTAGGCTAGACTATAAACAAAACAAAGTACAATTAAGATATAGGCTGCTTACAAGAGACACAATAAAAGAAAAATTAAAAAAAAAAAAGCTCAAAAGTAAAAAAAGAGAAACATATTTTGGGCAAAACCTAATCAAAAGAAACCTGATGTAGCTTTATTATTTTTATCATACAAAATAGATTTTAAGTCAAAAAACATAAAAATAAATAAAAAGGGTTAACTATTGTCAGAGATTTTAAAATACTTGTCTCAGTAACAGACAAATATAGCAAAAAAAGATATAGAAGAGTTGACTAACAGATTTATAATAAAATGATCAAAGTGTCTCACAACAAAACCATCAACTTTTTTTTAAAACACATATGAAACATTAAAAAAATTGACTACATACTAGGCCTTAAAGTAAGTTTCAGCAACTTGCTAAAGATTGGCATTTGGCAGACCATATTCTGTGACCACAATAAAATTAATCTAGGAAATTCTAATAAAAAGATTATCTGACAAATAAAAAAATCCTGTAGATAGGAAATGAAGAAACTTATTTCTATTTTATGTATGTATGTTTGTATTTTTACTTTTTGGGGGGGGGAAGAGGGGCAGAGAGAGAGGGAGACACAGAATCTGAAGCAGGCTCCAGGCTCTGAGCTGTCAGCTTAGAGCCTGACGTGGGATTCCAGCTCACAACCTGTCAGATCATGACCTTGGCCGAAGTCAGATGCTTAACCTAGGCACCCCAAGAAACCCGTTTTTAAATAATTCATATGACAAAGAAGAAATCATAAAGAAAATTAGAAAATTTGTAAAACTGAATGACAGTAAAACTGAGTGATAACAAAATCACTGTCTGTAAAAACTTATGGGAAGTAGCTAAAGCATTATTAGAGGAAAATATATAGCCTAAAGGACTTTTATTAGAAAGACTGAAAGTTATTGAGTTATGCATTTATATCAAGATGAAGTTAGAAAAGAGAGAGCTGGGGCACCTGGATGGCTCAGTCAGAGTTAAGCATCCAACTCCTGATATTGGCTCAGGTCATGATCTCTTTATTCATGAGATCAAGCCCCATGTCCAGTTCTGTGCCGATAGCATGGAGCTTGCTTGGGATTCTCTCTCTCCCTCTCTCTCTGCCCCTCCCCCACTTTTGCACACGTGTACACTCTCTATCTCCAAATAAACATCGAAAAAAATGAAGAGAACTAAGTAAACCCCAAGAAAGAAGGAAATGCATAATGAAAATAATAGTAGAAATTAGTGAAGTACCAAACAAACATTACTTAGAAAGGACCAACAAAGACAAAAATTGAATCTTTGTTAGATCAATAAAGTTGATAAACTTATGGCACCAAGATCAGAAAAAAAATGGGAAAAAGGCAAATAAGCAATATTAGAGATGGAAAGGGGGACATAACTTCAGTGCTGCAGGAATTCAAATATGAGGATGTTATGAACAATTTTATTGAAATATATTGAAAATTTTTAAAAAATGAACACATTTCTAGAAAAATGACACCTATCAAGTTGACTCAAGAGGATATATAAAGCCTGGATATCCATGTCCAGTAAAGCTGAGGCTGGTAAACTATGGCACATGGGCTAAACCTAGCGTGAGGTCAGTTTTACACAGTCTGCAAGATGGTTTTTACATTTTTAAAGGCTGTAAAAAAAGAGGGGGGGGAAGGAAAAAGAAAAAAAAAAGACTGTGACAGAAGAGGACAGGTACAAGAATATTCATAGCACCATTATTCATAGTAGCCAAAAACAGAGAACCATCTCAATTCCATCAACAGAATGGATAATATAGATTGTGGATTGCTTGTATGTTGGAATACTATACAACAGTGACAATGAATTAGAGTTACATGTACCAACATGGGTCAATCTCAAAAACAAAGGTTGTCGGAAAACAGAAGCCACAAAGGAATACATGAAATATGATTTCATTAAATAGAGTTCAAAATTGAGGCAAAATCGAGCAATATTACATTTAGTGATACATTACCATGGGGCAAACTATAAAGAACAGCAAGGAATGAGGAATATCATAGTTGAGGAGAAAGGTCGAGGGACTTCTAAAAAATGCCAAGAGTGCAAGATTGTTAGCATGGTATGTTGCCACTTCCATTTTATTTTACTTCATTTAAAAAAAATTTTTAAGTTTATTTATTTATCTTGGGAGAGACAGAGACAGCACCAGTTGGAGAGGGGCAGAGAGAGAGGGAGTGAGAGAGGATTCCAAGCAGGGGACACAGGGCTCGAACCCATGAAGCTGGGAGATCATGGCCTGAGCCAAAACCAAGAAACCAGGAGTGGGACGCTCAACTGACTGAGCCACCCAGGCACCCCTCTGCCACTTTCATTTTAATAACAGAGAAGGCTAGAAAGAATTACACCAAAATGTTACCAGTTGTATTTGGAGGGTGGCTTCAGTCTGATTTCTGTTGATTCAAATGTGAAGTGCAGGAAAATAAGCAAAGACAGAATCAGTGACTTTATTTCTTGTTTTAGTAGATAAACCTAATTCTGATCACAAACATTTCCTCATGCTTTATAATTTTTGTTAATACTATGGATGTCTTTCTCTGCCTTCTTTTTTTTTGATACATTTTAACTTAAAAAACAGAGTATGTTGTTTTAAAAGATAAACATTAAAAATAAACTATAATTTTCCCCCCTTTTTTTTAAAAGGCAAAACAAGCTATTGAAATGACTTTCAGGACATCCTTATTTGTTATTATAAGCTAGAAAAAAATAACTTTCTCTGTTGTAAGCATGGCAGCAACATTATCCTTCAAATCCCACAGCCTAGCAGGTGGATCTGACTGGGTGTGTGCCCAGGTCAGGGGCCAGCTCAGTGTGCAGTCACCACAGCTGAGCACTGGGGCAGCTGTTGGCACCTGCACCAGCAGGAAAACCTTGGCTTAGATGTGCATTTTAATGCCTATGTTGCTGGGACTCCCTACTAATCTTGTCTTCCGCCAGCGGTGCCTCTGTGACAGGAAAATACGACCTGGGAGCCCAGGAAGCCGAGAAGAAACACAGTCTCTTCAATACTCAGAAAAAGTATGCAGGACGTGAGGAGAATGGAATGGTGCCTACTGTCCTGTGTCGTGGGAATCTGCAAATCTTGTGAGTTTCTGAAAACAAAATATAACATAATGAACTGGAAAGAGAGAGGTCCCTACACACGTAGGGACCTGGAAGGAGAGAGGTCCCTACACACGTGTCTGTAATGAGCTTACTTCTTGCCCTGTCTAAAGAGAATGGATGTGGAAAGCTATATAGATTTTTCACTAGATACCTGAAATATGTTAATTTTACTCTACATTCTTATTACTCGTATAATAATGGATTTGTTTCTCATCCATAGTAAACTTGGTCCACAGGATAGAAGAACAATTTGGGGATTTCCAATTTTACAGGGAAAAAATAAAGATGACGAATTGATGGTCTTAGTGAATTTAAGAGATTCAAGTGATTCAAATTTTCAAAAAAAAAAAAAAAAAACACGAAGGGGCACCTGGGTGGCTCAGTTGGTTAGGTAGCCGACTTCAGCTCAGGTCCTGATCTCACAGTTCATTGGTTTGAGCCCCACCTTGGGCTCTGTGCTGACAGCAAAAAGCCTGGGGCCTGCTTCAGATTCTGTTTCTCTCTCTGTCTGCCCCTCCCCTGCTCGTGCTCTGTCTCTCTCTCAAAATAAATAAATAAATACACACATAAACATTAAAAAATTAAAAACGATAACATGAAATGGTTTTTATCTTTTACAACATATTTGAAAAACCTGACTATTTGCTTTGCTTTATCTAGTTTGTCTTCCCTGAAAGCTGGGTAAAATTTCTACTTGAGCCAGCTGGTTGTTTGGTAAGCTTGTTAAAGACTTAACGAGCAGTTACATTTACCTGACTTATTTGTTCTTACATAAGACACCAAAGAGACAAAGCCTGTTACTTTTTCCCTGTAGAGAGGACAAATGCACTAGAAAGAAGACAGTTTCTCAAATAGACTACTTGCACAAGAAGATTTCTCAAACACATAAACAAAACACAAAGCCTGAGCCATAATTTTTGTTGGGGTGCATAAATTTGAAATCTTCGATTTCCCAAGCCGGGTTTTGAAGAAGTTTCTTCTTTTGAGTTAACTTGCTAGTGGTGACCTTTGTTCTCTGAGCCTGTATCACTTAAAGGGAGAGAACAAAAACCCTTTTCATGCTCCAAGCCATCTACAGTTGTAAGGTCAGAGATTAGAAATGAAAAAATATGGTAACTCTGATGGAAAATATAACAGATGTCTGAATATCCTCCAATTCTCCCCTTCCTTTCTTCCATGTGGCCTTGGCTAGGTCATCTTGGGGCCTTCGTGCAGAATTGGGACAACAGGTAATTGTCTTAGGTCACAGATAGAAGTGACCTAGATTTGCTTGATTTAAAATGGATAGAGCAGAACTTTTCTTCAGGATTAAAAAAAAAAGACTAGATCTGGGAAAGTAAGGCAAAAGAAGAAATCAACAAGGACTAGTTTTGAGGGGAAATATTTTGGGAAATTTGGGAGTAGGGGAGTAGGAAGAAAAAGCTCTTCATGCTATCTGAAGCATTGGAGAAGGATGGAGAGAGGGGTAATTTAAGTTTTGCCCTATAAATGTCATGACTCTTGGGCATCTCTGAAAGACTGCGGTAAAGGTTTTAATTACTTTTCACCTATTTTTAGAGGTCAGGTAGGTGAATCTTCTGAATGGGACACTGTATAGAAACTATTCTTAAAGGGGTGGGGCTGAAGATGCACCTCTGATAATCCCTAAATTTAAGGGCATTGAGGTCAGAGTATGAGTGTAAGAAGGACAGAAAGGTAGGAGAGAGAAGGAGCCTTTTGTTTTTGATCTCCCTTTGCACTGTCAGCTATGTCTTTATTATGTCCTCGATACCTGAGCACAGCAAAGAGGCAAGAAATTATTATGTTTTCTTCTAATTAACACATGGCTGATGAGATGTTTCTAACGTCAGAGAAATATAGATTCAGCTGTGAAGAGCAATAGCATTTGAAGCGGCAGGAAGTGAGAAGCCAACTCAGACTCTTGCCTTCTGTCCCACCTACTCTTGCCCACCTCCATTTGACTCTGAGGGAATTAAAGATGAAAATGGAGAGATCATGATGTCTATGAGGCTGGCCTTATGCAGTGAGCTGGGTTCTGGGATGTTGGAAAGAAGCATTCCTATTTCACACCCCCTTCCCTAGGATTGCTCTCCTCCTCTCCACTTTTTCCTGGGTCTATCCCTTCGTTTCTTTGCTCACATTTTCTGCAAGTGATTTTATTCTTTGACTTTCGTATCCTTGCACACACATATTTCCTCTTTTCTCCTTCTTTGTCACTTTCTCTTGTTCACATTTTCCTGTCCCCTGAAGCCCACCCACACCATTGTTTTTTGTTTTCTGATATTTATCAAGATTGATATTTATCAAGATCTGGTATGTGCTATTTGAAAATGGAGACAACAGAGTGGCTGATTCCATCACTAACCCGTCACTTTATACTTTTGGTACAGCTAAGAATCCACTCTTTGCTTCTTACTGAGCTAAGATCTTACCCATTCAAAGGGACAGGACTGAAGGCTCTGAGTGCCTGCCCAATGATTGCTCCTTCTGAGGAATGTTATTATAGGTGATTTCTCATGATTTGCCCAACAGCTGACTGGATAAAGGACTGATCTGAAGGCACCATCCATAGGCAAGTCAGTGACCTTGAGTGAGCCTGGCAAGAGAACTCTGTTTGGCAAGAATGCTCTTTCTGGATGTGTCTGACTAGCCCATACAATATCTCTCTCTGGAGAGAGTTTGAATGTAGGTTACCAGGATAGGTAGAAGTCATTTATAACACACGTGTATCCAGAAAAGAGAAAGCAGAAGCCACGAGATGGTAGAGGCTATTACGAAAAGACAGAAAGTCACAGATCAGAGGGAAAAATGCTGTGCAGGCAGAGACAGAGAGAGATGTTTGTAGAGTAACTAGAGGTACTGGAGAAGGGAGCAGGGGAACTCACTTTTGAGAGTCAGCTGCTTCCTGTCCAGGAGGCCTAGTACTATAGACATTGAGAGTGAAGCTACCAGAATATGCAACCTTTTCCCTTGCAACTTGAAAGAACTTATGTGCATATTACTTAATTTAATCTTAACTATTCCAAAAGGTTATTCCCATTTTATTGGTGAGATAGCAATTCAGAAAAATTACATGACTTGACTGTGATCTTGTGAAAACCCCCAAATGCGTCCTTCTAATGAAATGTTTCCTTCTAATGAAATAGTAAGGTAGAGTTTTTGAAGCCTATGAGCAAGTAGAAAAACATGAGACTTTTTTTCTATTGCAATTCTTTTTTCTGTCCACATTCCAATGTAACTCCAATGCTTTATTCTCTCCTTCTGTCTGCCACTGTCTCTTTTCGTCTCATTAACTTGTACCACATACAGGCTACTTCAACCATGTACTACTTGATGTCAGTATTTAAAAGACTTGCTTCGATAAACCCAAATTGCGATGTTTTATTTTGACACAACTTATAGAAAATAATCTGGAAATGCTCGATCAGGACCACACCTGATTTGAGTTAATTAACAGTGTAGCAGGGATTATGTATAATTTATGACCTGGAAAATTTAGTTCCCCAATTAGAAACTGAGAGCATGATCTAGTCTGTGGGGTTCATTTTGGTTTATTATGTTCATATACAATGCTTGAGGTTTTCTGTCTTTTAAAGTCAGGATATTAGAAAACAGAAGAAATTATTTGAGAACTCATTGCAATATGTATAACAAAGAGGGTCTTATTTAATTACTATTCCCTTCTCAAGATAAGGTAGATTTTTTCTATCTATCTATCTATCGATCTATCGATCTATCTTCTATCTAGTATCTCCCTCCATTCCTCCCTTCACCTTCCTCATCCTAGTACTAAAGGCCATTTCTGAATACTAGACAGGGCCTCTTTGTTTTCCTTTGGTCCTCACATACTTTTCACTGTTGACATAGAATTTCAGTTTTCCTGTGGGCCCTTTTCCTTCCTGATTGGTTTAGTATGATACTTGCCTCAAATAAACTGTCTGCTGTCACTGTTGTTGCTTTCTGTTCTGAGCTCTTGTGCTCTGTGTTGCAAGCCCTTTGCTGGGCTTGGTTTCCCTCACACTTGTTTTGTGGCGAGCTATATAACCTAAGTATGCACATTCTCTTCAGCCTCCTGAGCTCAGAAAGCAAGTCTGAGGCCTCCTTGATTTAGTTGTGAGGCGCTACCATCTTAGCTCAGACTATTCTGTGGTGGTCTACTGTGAGCTGTGTCCAGAAATTCACACGGACTCTCCTCTTACTATAAAGGGAGTAGCTGTTATCCTGTGCCTGAGTTTTGGGTGGGGAAAAATGCCCAAGGACAGACAGTCCTTGAGGAAACACGGGCATCCTGGTCTATAGTCATTTTCTACTTTCTCCATATGTGGCCAAGCGGATTTAAAACCATGCTGAGGCTCATGGCCAGGGCTGTGAACAGCTGGAGAAAAGCTTCACACCATATTTTATTTTTCAGTCCTCCATCTCCGTTTATACTGCATAATGGTCTCATTGATGAGGCAGAATTATAGAAGAGCTATTAAAGAAAATACTGAAAATAAACAGATTTGGCCAAAAATTGGGATATAACAGTTAAATCTTACTTAAATTTTCCCCCAACCTGGGTTTTAAAAGATATCCTTCCATTCTAGAAGTTATCATTCCTCAAGGATTTCTGAGAAAGAGAAACCATTTTGGGCCGTCTCTTCTGGTGAATGCCTGGTTTAGGTGTAGTGGGCGTAGTTTCTGTTTCAGTCTCAAAGCTCTCTGGAGACATCGAGGTCTGGTTTAAATGTTATCTGGAGCAGTGTTTAATAAACTCCCGAGTAGGGCCGGCTTAATGGGCATGTAGCCCATGTAGTTACACAGGGCCCATACTTAGAAAGGTCTTGCTCTTGGTCTTACATTCTGCTGTTGCCATCTTGAAATTTCTAATTATTTTTGAATAGGGAGCTCACATTTTCGTTTTGCCCTGGGCTCCACAAATTACGTAGCTGGACCTCCTCCCTAGACCATTTGCCTCAGAATCACCTGGTGTATATGTATTATAAATCAGATTCCTACTGTATGAGGCCCGCTAGGGCTAAGACCTCTGAATCAGCATTTTTTAAAACCATCCAATTAATTCTTTCATGAAGTTTACAAAGCCAAGGAACCACTGGGAGAGAGAGAGAGTCAAGACATTAGGTTCTTGGGCAGCTTTGCTTGTTGAAAGTTTAAAACAGAATTCTTGGCTTTTATTTCAATGAGGGGTGGGGAAGAAGCATTCATAATTAAAAATGTTTTATGTAAAACATATTAGGCGGTTTTGTCTTATTTCCAAGTTAATTATTTGGAAATATGCCTAAATTGTGGATTTAAGAATTCTCACTTTCTTTGTTCATTCTAGCATTATTTATTTGTTTATTTTTATTCATCTCTC